>CM067353.1:84159147-84239147 GCA_034190875.2 Urechis unicinctus
GAGCGCACCTAGACCAGATATGCCACATAAATCGTAAGGGGTTTCACAACAGTAAAGGCTAGTGATAATTTGTTATGTTATCGTCAGCCATATGAGAAGCCTGGCTCCCTTTACAAAAATGCAAAAATCACTTTTTTTTCCACTTCCAGACCAGAGGATATTACCGTAATAGAAAGCCGTACATCATCACCCTTGGTGACGTAATGGATTAATCAACATTGAACACAAGAATTGACCATCCATATTAGGCTACCAGATGATAATGATTTATTTATTACTTGAGGGTTCGATGTAATCATTGTTATCCCGTGCACGTCTGCTTAGAACATATTATACCTAGCTCAATGGAAATTGCTTCCCTGTTAAACTTGATGAAGAGCTCGCGATGTGAGTACGTAGTTCTGTTTGATAGCGTGAAACTTCTTCGCATGTCTGTGCTCCAGGGAATTGTTGATTTTACAAAGAAAACCCCCTGCGATGAGTGTCCGCTAGGAAAATGTCAAAGCTGGGTAATCAAATTAGTGGCCGTTTTCCCGGATCCTTGCCATTGTGACACAGATTATGATTTACAGTAAATTATATCCTTTCGACACCACACACAGTCAGACATATCTCACATCGTATATTTCATTATTTACCTCTTCACCCCGTATTAAGATACATGTGAACGGTAGAGCGCATTTAAGTAGGAAAACATAACATGATCCAAAGTGTATGCGAAATGTGCAATATGTGATATTGCCTACGTAAGCCCAATTGAGCCTATCGTTATAGAGGCTATGTTAATTAGAATGTCATGACTGACACATAACACACCACAAATGCGAGAGCAATTATTGAGATGCTGGAGGCTCCGAGAAAAATATGACCAATATGTTTAAGAATTCTTCATCCTTCGGACTGCCAAACGTCGCTGGCATATGTCACAAATGCCGTGTTAACTGTGCTCACAGCAAAAAAAGGACGGTAGACGCCAGTTGTGTAAATATTACTGGGTATTACAGCTAAGTCAAGGTCTTGTTATCATACTTATTGTGGACACTTGAGATCATTTCTATAACCTGATTTTCATCACATGTTACATTCTAGGAATCAAATATACGTATATTGTGTAGTAATCTACAGACATCAACAGACAGTGTAACAGTGAATGTGTTATGTCGCAATGAAAAAGGTGTCCACGTGACTTTGTAGTTTTTCTGGGCAATATTTCATGTATGTTACTCAATTGTTCCCACGTAATGCAAACTTTGTTCTGTGAATAATGTGTTGGTTCTCAAAAAGAAGTCAATACCTTGGACTTAACATAGGTCAAACTAGCCACTATCGTGAAATCCAATGACTTGCATTGCATTTATCAGAACCTAGTGACGTAATTTTTATAGCAACGCATATCAATCATACGCATCAGGGGCTTGCGTGACATTACGAAGTCTGTCAAGATGAAAAGCTGTGTAAATAGCACACAGCCGTAAGATTGATGAAGGTATCAATATATCTAGCTTGTGTAGCATATCGCCCAGATGCTTCTACTCCAGGGATTATTTCTTACATAAAATGATTTTGACGCACTTGGCTCTACCAGTTGGAGTGAATGCGAATTCATATCGCGTGTCACAGTCGACGTTCATCACGCAACCTGACACATGTAGTTCACGGTGACGCTTCATCAATGCTTCCGGGATCGTAGGTTCGTGGATTGGTTTGGTATACCGGCAACAATGATGAGATGGCAATCACGTGGGGCGCTCTATTCAAGTAACACGGAGTAATGTCTCGGCATCGTGCGAACGATATCTGTTCTACTAATATTGCACCCTATGCATTGACACATGGTGTATTGCTAAAGCGCACATGGCACGCCTTATAAAACATACATAACTCTTACATTCAGGCAGGTTTAATACACGACAAGACGAGATAAGTGTGTTTCATATGCTATCGGTGGTACGTTATCAAGCAGACATGCGGAGCAACTAACACAAATAAGCAACTACTCTTTAGGTTAAAACATGAACGTTAGACACTAATTATGTGCGTTTGAAAACACCGATGGTATTGCATCGAATTAAAGCTTCCTCTGATTGTCTAAGAAAAGAACGTTTGGGCTTTCTATGTTAGTGCAATGTTGTGGTTGCAATGTTGCAGCCCAATATAACAATATGCTATGCTAATAAAAGACATACCGGAGCATATGGATGAGCATATGTAAGTAGATAACGAGATAACTTTATTTAAAGGCAGCATAGATAGTAAGCATAGATGGTGGAATGGCGAGATAAAACACCATTTTTCTCCACTTTTTAACGTCAGGTTGCAAATGTGCACCACGCCGTCGCGTATGCAGTATTGGGACGTGTCAGTGTATGCAATTATCATAACATTGAATTAAGTGTCAAGTTGTCGCATATCACATCACACAGCAACCGCTTATCTGGGTGACTTGTCCAATACAATCTTGATAAGATATGCTATGGCACCAATTTTGTTATGCATAATATAAGTTACCGACTCAACAGCTGGGACAAGGAAGTTATCATTGAAAATATGTCAATAAGATTCATTGATCTATGCTAATAATTGTAGACGTTCGATTTCTTCTGTACAAAAAGTTAGTTTTATCGGGTGCTTCCTATATCTTGAATGCGTTGAGTGACAAGAATAAGCGAATATCTTTCAATCGGCATTAAGCTAAGAGATGCGTTACTACTCTAGACCGACGAAGACATAATTTGACGAGTAATAATAATGACGTTTTGCAGCTGGTTGCCAGAAAAAGGAAATCTGAGTTTCCATGACCTTCTTACAGCCGTTATATTGTGGAGGTGCTGCTCAACAACACATCCCATGTCATGTGTAAAAGCGAATGATTCGACAAAGTCATCTCACAGTGAACATTACGTACTACCTAGTATTATTTTATTGCTGAGATACGACATAAATTTGAACAAACAAAGAAGCAAATAGATGCCCTGAAACTTATTGTGGTCAACCTAGCGTGACCTGAGCCACCATTCATTGTCTCTTGGTCACTCGCGGGATCCACAAATAATAAACCGAATTATAATAAAGTATTATTCAATTATTCGGATGAATGCCTAGCAGCTGAAAATGTGTTCTTTTGTTCGTAGTAGAAAAGGCAATTAACGAACAGGACATCCGCTGACTGCATGTAAGGCAGCATATAAACAGCATATAACGGAAAGTGTACGCAGTAGAATGTGGCTCCGAGATAAAGGAACTTACTTAGTCAATAAAAATGAGATTGACCGATACCCAGTCACTTTAATGGCGGCAAATGAACCTTATCTAATCATCAAAAACATATATGTGCCATATATCAACGATATAGACATTACATGCGGCGTGTGTTTATCTCAGAGCATAATTGCATCAGCACTCAACGGCTCAGTGATACGCGGATCGATTACGATAATCTTTTCTGCAACCATGATAATATGTTTGTCGGTTTGGGAAGGCGGCACATCTGTTATAATCTTCATTCGAAGTAACTTAGACAATCTAGTGCGCTGTGCATATATCCAGCATATGGTGTCGTTAGCATTTTCAACAAATCCATCAACCATCCCTATAAAGAAGATACATTCGATTGTTTTCAATTCACTTAGTTACCAGTGAAAGTTTTGTGTGCATTGATATTTGTCTTAGATATATAAGCCATATGCGAGGTCTTGCTCACTATGCATAATAATTAATGCCGGTTCAGCCGTAGTGTATGGAACGATATAGTGAAATAGAGTTATACCGAGTTATACAAATACCGTTTATAATGCATCGGCTGGGTTAACACTGAACCTTATTTTGAACAGAATACAGATCGATAAAAATATTTATTCCATATTTGGCTGCCATAGTTGCTGATCTGTGGTTGTACTTTTATATCGCCAATTTGTGTAAATAACAATTGGATCGATACCTTTGCAAAAAGAGCTTCAATGATGATTCCGTGACTTGGCAGAACAAGAATAACACAATGTCAGCGATGATATACTGAGCTATAGTGTAAATTTGCTGAGGTTTGGATGTCCTCTTATGCAGCTTAATGTGTTGGGGCACCCGTACGGAATGCAACGAAGAATATCTCAGCTGCTAATCCCACACAACGGATCAAACACATATCTACCATCATTATCCTACGGTACAGCAAATATTGTTGTTAATCTTCAAATGATCATTTGTTTGATCGAGCCCCCAGCAGTGATGACGAATAATTATTCCCTTGCTTGCCTCTCCAAACCTTGATAATCAACCTTATTAGCAGTCCTGTACCCAGTGAACTGCATTGGGTAAGTCACTCAATGAATATTTCAGTACAGGCGGAGGTAGTTGGAAGCGGTGCCTATGCCAACATGACAATGTCATGGCGGTTGAACGACACACGTCTACACATCAACATGCCCTAATCTAACTATTAAGTTGTTCTTGCTATCACATAATACAGTAAATGAATCATGCCGTGTACGCTTGTGCAACACTTTAGTTTGGGAGTGGGGACGATGGACTATTACCATTATACCATTACACGTTTGCATTGTATCAGACCATAGTTATTAGATGACCTATTTACGGATTTGCATTTCCAAGGCTGACAAATTATCTGCAGGGTTGTACGGAGAGATCACTTTAACAGTTTTGACGATTAACATTAACTATCCGAAATTCTACTTTCAGATAGCTACAGTAACAAGACAATGCATCAATATTTGATATGCGTATAAGATATTCCCTCCAATGATGTCAGAATATGTCACAGGAATCCCCTTGATAGAGGGAACGATGACTTGAAACGGGTTCATCATTAGTTAAAAAACGCGGGCAATGCACAAAATAATAATACAATTAGTATGACTTCAGAATAGAGAAACAGCCCAAAAACTACAAGGCATAACGCATATTCTTTGGGACCCACCAGAGATATGCCATCAGCATACACAATAACCCACAAGCCCCGTGTAATGTTAAATTACTGAATATATATATATATATATATATATATATATATATATATATATATATATATATATATATATATATATATATATATATATATATATATATATATATATATATATATATATATATATATATATATATATATATATATATATATATATATATCAGTTATAGCACAGATTTCGTTTTTATTGCTTTCCCTCGTAAAGTCGCCTGTGACATCACAGCTTTACGGGCAATGATAGGCCCATTAATGATTTCCAAGGCATGCTCTGCAGTTCAACGTATCTTAATGTATTAACAAAACTCCCCAACCGTGAGCATTGGTCATTTCATGTAACTAACCTGAGATCCAAACTTCTCCATTTGAACACTCCGGTCACTTTGCAATATGGCGGTTTCAATAGGGGATGCAATAAATCAGCATTACCGAGAAACACTGCAAAAGCCCGTGTCCTGATGTATCGAATCCCTTGCAAAAAGCATATGGACAGCAGTGATGTCAACCTGCCTCTATAAGATTACATCAGCTCTATAGAGCATAGCGACCCCGAGAACCACAGTGCATACTTTGAACAAAGCAGAACTACGATTATACAGCGTAGGCGTGTATAATACAATCTGTAGCATTGTTGACTTACGAACTTTAAGATGATATACTGGCTATTTTAAGACGTAGTCACTGGCATGGATACTCTGACCAAGTATTTGTACGATGTTAAGTGTAGGTGGTTCGATTGACTAATAAAGGTACTTTGGGGGCTCACCTTGCTTTGATTTTCTGTGTTTCTGTTACAAACCATGCATATAGACACATCGCATCTCTTGATTATCTGATAAAACCAAGCAATTGAACGGCTGCCTACCGTAACCACTTGACGTCTATAGTCAAGGTTATTCTCGAAGCTCATTCTATATTTGATCGCCGAGTCTACCATTACCGCCACGTTTTGTGGTAACAGTTAAAACATCGGTTTATTACACTGCGCTGTGATGTTTTAACGTAATGCTAACAATCAGTGCCACATCCGGTCACCTTAATGAGCCTCAACGTCTGTACCCTTTCTCGTTCTATGTTCACAAAACGCATATTAAGGATAGGTCCCCATGTTATAGAAATGCAAAGAAACACAATTTCGGGTTTCTTATGGATACAAAAGAGCGATCTGATCATCAAAAACACACACGTGACAGATCATAGGACGGAGTGTCACTCGTTAAACAAAATGGCGTACAAGGCGGATTTCATGCATCCAGCTGAATGTGTGACTGTCTATGCTTCGAATCAAGAAAAATGTAGAGCCTGTTCAAACATTGCAAATAAATTCTGCCTAAGTACCACTTTAAATGTAACAGATTTTTGACATGATATCAACTTGATCAGGAAAGTTACTTACGCCCCAGCATGTTACTTTTATCATCCATTCTGTTATGCTCCACACGTAGAAAACGAATGAAATTCAAGCCGCTACAGTGGATATATTTGCAAAACTATCAATCTAAGGGGCATGTTTAAGAATTCCAATGTGCGGGTAGCTGCATCAATAGTTAATTACCCATTTCTAACGGAGTTACGCCGTGTTGTTTGATAGTACACATCCGTTTCATCCTTAAATGATTGCTCTATCGCATAGATGCCAAATCTTTTTGACACTGTAAGTTTGTATATTCGGCATGTCGTTGTGTTTAGTTGTATCCTAGGCACACCATAACATCTTTAGATTTCTGACCCAAGGCTGTCTGAGTATTACTTTTGTCAAACGTCCTCACGGTGGCCAAACGAATTTTTTAACACATTGAGGAGTATAGACAAACAAAAACGTAATCGTAGCATGATGTAATGCCGCTCTGTGCTTGGTCTCGATCAGAATAAGAAGAATAACGTGGATTATGACAAGAATCAAGTACAGATCAACCCTATATGACAGCATCTGAACTGTACATTCCTCAGTGTAAACGCTCAAGGCATTGAGGATTAACATTATAGATTGTGTGACGCCTTTTAATGGACCACAAATAAGCACGCACAGGCAGAGCTGCTTTTATCTTAACGAGGAAAGCACCTAATATATCGGCTGCCTCGAAGCCCGATACGTTCCTGCCGCGAGTGCAAATCGGGGCTGTGTTGATTAGATTAGCCAACCTAGTAGCTAATATAAAACCTTAACAAAATTTGACAAACAAAATATCTTGGTTAATGCCTCTACCCCAACTGTAATTAAGGCCGATGATGCGTGTACATGACGTGGATATGGTGATTTGTCAGTGCAAAGTATGCATTAAAAGTAGCCCTTAACATGTCCAAAAGTGCTGCATCAGTAGTCGGCAATAATATAATACAGTGAATAAAAGCAACATGGCATGACGAAAGATGATGCACCACATTTATCGACACTGTATCAATCGATAGGAATTGACAATAGTTAATGTGCTACCATAGTTGCTGCTCAAAAGCTGAGCAGGCCTATGTAGCGATGACGTAACTTTTCAACGAAATGGAAAAGGAGATGATTGTGCACAATACGCATCGCGCAGGGTTCTAATGTTCTCTAATTTACGACCGTACACAAATATCATTCAATATCTGGGCTACGCCGTTTTTGCCGATATGCATAATTCCATTAATAGTGTGAACCCGAAATGCTCTACGTGAACCC
Source organism: Urechis unicinctus (assembly GCA_034190875.2). NCBI lineage: Eukaryota > Metazoa > Annelida > Polychaeta > Xenopneusta > Urechidae > Urechis > Urechis unicinctus. The sequence goes on from CM067353.1 coordinate 84,166,779, forward strand.
GATATCAGCATATACGAGTAAGCCTGCGACTTGGTAACTGACATCCCACAAGTACGGCAATAGCAGACTTCCTCCAGTTTTGATTGCACCGACGGCGGATTTCTTTGTTATAGTTAGCTGCGTATATCCTAGTCCCAGAGGGGTGGTGAAATCCTGTGTCGGGTGGCAATTAAGCACGACATCGACTGTGCGGCTATAACTAGAACATTGCAGCAAGCCAAATGAGATTGCAAAATGATTGCGCTTGCAGAATGGCCAACAACGGCATTTTTCTGCTATGCCAAAGCGATAACATCAGAATCATATGGATCGTACAGATTATTATCATGTTATGATTGAACATGGTTGTTAAATAGAATTGTTATGACTTTGAACAAGTCATTGTTAAGCATCAGGAGATTTCACGTGCTTATGGCTCCTGTAGCTGCTTTAATCGATTCATTCATATTTTGGCATTTACTCGCTACTGCACGGATGACTCAAGCATCCTGATTCGATCCGCCGTTTGCATTGACTGTCGGCTATCGGCTACAACGCACGGTAGCATTGTTTTTTCTAATTTGATCGTTGCTTGAGATATATCTCATGAAATACATATCGATAACCATTACTAGGCTATACTCTTACCGAGGACTTTCATAGGTTTAGACTCATAGCTGGTTTCTCGGCCGCGGATTCGCCCTAGTAATGAGCTACTTTTATGCCGAGATAGGGTCTGTATCTATATAGATATAATATACGGGCTCCAATGCAAGAGAACTCGTTTCTTTCAGCTGCATGGTATTTTCATACATAGACGCTTATATCTTCGTTTTCATTACTGCATACTAGGCATAGAGATGAAAGTAATATTGTTGAACCCCATGTGAAACACTAGTTCGAGTCAGTCTTTGCAGCAATTCATATTGCATAAAAGTAAAATGTCCACAGATTTAACAGCGTGGCTTTGATAATTAATATGTCCTTTCTATGATTCCAAGATACACCTTTGCCGTGTTTACCTAGCTTTTATGTCTCGTTTGACGGGTTTATAGGGTAAAGAACACTTCACTAAATGCTCCAGCTCCGCTGGATCGTCTGTCTGAAGGCCGCATAAGCAGATTAAGCTGCTGATCAGGTAGTAAGGAGAAAAACAGATTGTGAAAGAAGATGGTGAGATGAAAGATGGCAATTAAAATCATATACACATCCTACAGGCAAAAATTAAACGCAACCCACATCGATAGTACCGCTTGTTTAGGATATGTTCAATCTATAGTCGCAGAACGAAATTTGCACCCATTGAAATTAAGTAATTTGTGCGGTATTGAAGAGCTACATTACGGATATAAAGCTGCTCAGTCCGAGCTAATGTCCGACTTCCTTGCAACGTAAGTAGTTTTAAAACAAGACATATTCCGATGATTACCCTGAAATGTGTGATATACGGCATTCCACCCTATGTTTATGTTTGCTCTTGCATCAGTTAATAATAAACATGTAAATGGTGTGGCATGAAGGATCCTCTCGCTGAATATACATTCAGTTACTGTGAACCACTTAGATAAGTGAGAATTATGCTGGCGCTAACGCCATATCTTGTGCTCGCATGTATGGAAGCAGCTATCGCATTTAAAAAATTTGACTTTATAAGCTGTTATAGCCAAACAAGCAATAGCGTCGTCCCGACTCTATTTGTTCGCTGACACAGACATAGGCAATCACTACAAATAGCCATCGTAAGATAAGCCATCAAGACAACTGTGCTCTGCTTCAACCAGCACGGATGTTTGATTAAATACGAGATGAATAAACCATGAGATGAATAAACCCAAAGCTTACTAATTACTCAGCATGTCGTAGGTATTCGGATACCTGATTGAACATGCAGTTACTTAAAGGCAAGGCTTCTGTCAATACAATGTACTCGGAATCAATAAGCGCTTTGGCCCAATTTTTAAATGCCCAATTAGAGTCTTATTATGTGAATACGGCGTAAACATGTTATGGTTACCACCATATTGACATATCATAGTTATTGCCTCATTTACTCATTGGGTTTGCTTTACATTTGGTATGACGTTATGGCTATTAAGCTCTGGATAAATATGTTTTAACATAATAGTTGTCAGTGATTTTTTTCTTTATCTGAATAACACTATAGACGTGTCTGCACGCACCTTAGCATGATTTGAGTATCGGCTCATCTGCTCAAGCCATATAATTGCGGACGATAGAAATATCAGGATGCATACAATGAAAGATTTGCTGATACATCGATCTATACCAGATTTGTATTGCTTGGTAGATTACTCATCGTGCTTGACTATCGGTTCCTACTGGTGTATAGTCCGACGTAACGGAAGCCTATGCGTAATAACTTGACCATATACGGTAAATATACCATGTATTTGGGATAGATGTCTAACATGGATTCCTCCCTTAATATATATAGTATTTATTTCTTACATACAAACGTACAGATTTGTAAAGAATCAGTGCAAGAAAGAAATGAAGATTAACATCGTAACGTGCAAAATTGTGACAGGAGGTCGTCAATTTCTTGTGGGGTAAGATTAGAAATTGCTCGCCCATCCCGTTTCATAGTGAGCTCTCTTAATAATGAAATAGTGTTTAACACATTACTGTCTATTTCATTCTCACCCCACCTGAGTAGGTACTCATACGGCGTGATTTCTGCTGAGAAACATAATATCACATAACATGGAGAGCCGTGACCAACATAGTATTGCATTACCTCTTTGATAACAAATGTAGTGCGCCGTCGAATGAGATGGTTTGAATCCGAATTGTTAGTTACTTGTCTGGAGAATATTAGCATAAGATTCAATCAAAATATTGTCAAGTAATCTCCCTACTACGCTACTGATGGCTATGGATCGGTAGTTTTCGCTAAAATTCATCGATTTCTTCCTATTCTTGGGGATAGGGACGAGCCCTGGATAGCAACATGCCCTCGGGGTACGTTTCGGTTTACCTGACTTTGAAACATTGACATTCAGACTCAGAAAAACAGGGCTATGGTCAGATAAGTTGTTCCCATCATTAGTACATGTATATCCTAAGACTAACGGCAATATATTTTCAGATATTATGAAATGATCCAGATCAGATCTTGCATTAGACATGTCGCTCGCATAGGTGAAATCAATGACACTTGGTCCTATCGACTCGCAAGGTCTCCAACCTTGCTGCTCACAGAATGCATTCATTTAAATGTCTAGGTCACCACGAATGATTCATTTAAATTGTATTTCGTGAGCTATTGCGTCTAAAATTCATTTAAATTTACCACGGAGCATTATTAGCATAAGATTCAATCAAAATATTGTCACTGAGGGCTATGGAACGGTAGTTTTCGCTAAAATTCATCGATTTCTTCCTATTCTTGGGGATAGGGACGAGCCCTGGATAGCAACAAGTCAGATCTATAGATATTATGAAATGATCCAGATCAGATCTTGCATTAGACATGTCGCGTTCGCATAGATGAAATCAATGAAATCGACTCGCAAGGTCTCCATCCTTGCTGCTCACAGAATGCATTCATTTAAATTGTATTTCGTGAGCTATTGCGTCTAAAATCAGTGTTTAGGTCACCCTCTATAACCACGAAATCCACATCAGAGTTGGCGTTGATGATAAAATGACATCATTAAGAATTTCACTATAGATATTGTTACATGGAGTTGAAAATGACACATCGCACGGCATGTACAAATTTATAACTAAAATTGAAGCAGATCGACCGTCACAATTAAAGTAACCACACAAGCAATGCACCTGACACTATTACATTGCACAAGACGGATTGAATACCTCGAATCACGCTTATGCAAAAACTGCACAGCCTCCATATGATCTCCCCTTGAGAAAACCCGAGATTGATCCATACCATACACCCAAGCCACAATTATACCATCTAATTCAGTTTCCAGTACATCAAATTCGTTTTCGTGTAACCAATACTCTTGTAGAAACAGAACATCACATTCATTCATTAATTTCTGAATGTAGACAATCGCATCATCCTTATGGCCTCTACTATTATCTGTACAAAACGTTAAGTTGTGACACATTGACAGTAATAACAGTGACAAATACAACCTAATTGCTTTCCTGTTTGTGATAAAACCTCCGAACACATATGCCAAACGGCCAAAACCAATCATTCAAAACTGTCAAATTTGGCGGCGTCATTTGACAGCTTCTCTACCTTTCGACATTCCACTCCTTTATCTTGCATGTACCGTAATAGCCCATCTGTAGCTGTATCTTTACAGACTCTGTAGACTCTGCTGGGTTTGGGTGCTCCCCGCAGAGCACTGGAGGTAGCAACCCTCTTGACATTGGCTTTCTTCTTGACGTGTGTTCTCTTGCGTCTTTCTACAGTTTTGTAGCCGTCGTTGCTTCGGTCGGTAGGCGCAATGACTTCGTTTTCAAACACATCCTTTTGAGAGGTGATTGCTAAATTCGGGGTAGCGGTTCCAGTCTTGGTAATCCTTTTACTGCTAACAGATTTCGCAGTGGCTGTGGCTGTGAAGACAGCATATGAGTGGCTGTTACTTGGCGTTGGAGCAGATAGACGACTCGCTATATTCTGGATGCTGACCATCGCGTCGTCGAGCATCTGGAGCCTGTCCTCTATGTCTTGACTCGTTCACATATGCTAATGACGAACGTTTCCGCAGGGGTGGCACTGGGGACGCGATGTAAGCCCTGTGGATCAACTGCAAAAATGGGCATTTCCTCAGCAGCTTCAAGCTTTTGAAGTGCTGGCAATATATCATCAAGTATGGCATCAACTTCAGACCTCGCTGCTGAGTCGCGACGTCGAATAAACGAAGGAGAACTTTCTTGTCACTTCCGTTTTTGTTTGCACTCAATTGTAAGGAAAAAAACGATGTACTTATTGTGAAACGAAGATGAAATTAGCACAGAAGGCAGTCATAACACAAACACAGTCAATATCATCGAGACTCTATACGGAACATATTACAACTCTATGGCTGACAGTAGAACACATCAACTGAACACACAATTGCAGAACCTCTCGCAGCACAAACGTTTTGCTTTTTGTATGAAGGGCATTTCGTTTGAGGCTGCCGATTCGTTACGACATGGCTCGAGTCTCTCACGATGTGTGTCTGGCAACTGATTAGTGTGCTATATCGTCATTCATTATCACACTTCATCAAAAACAATATGCGCTGAATGTGTGGTCATGTGTGAGGGTTACACATTAACAACATTCTCGCTGAATGTCTTGTCGCTTATTAGAATCAGATTGACAAGGCATTCTGGGATAAGGGACTTGACTTGAGTGCAACACCATTGTCGATCCTTCCTGCTTTCCTCCGATTGGGTCGGATGTCGGAATGAACGTATCCATCATTTGGCTCACAGGGATTTGCATTGGCCTGCCGGCCGCTATCTTCTATGTTAACATAAACCCAAGGGGGGCAACGATTTCTCCATCAGCTCACTACAAATCTCGCCTAAGCCATCTTTAGTCCCGTTTACGAGCCTGGCGCGTCCCATATTCATTGAGAACATGTTCTGCTACCTAACCATACCATCCGCTCTGACATTTGCCACCTAAAAGGGTACTTTATTTAAAATTCAAACGCTATTTTAGCCGTTTAGGCTGTTTTATGTATACAAAGAAGATAGCGGCCGACAGGCCAATGCGAATCCCTGTGGTTTGAACTTGTCATCCCAATCGAGAACAAAGCATGGGATTAAGACAAGTATAAAAACTATGTCAACATCACAATTCAAATACTTTTTATATTCAGAGTTTACTTAATTCTCATTTTTACGACACATTTAATGATTAAAGTGCTGTTATCATTTCAGGCTCAATAAGAATAAGAACAAAGCATATGATTTTTGTCAACTACTGTCAAATATAGCTTAATGCGAGATTATGCAAACTGTGTAAACAATACAACTAAAATGCTCTTAACACTGAGATTTAATTTAATTCAAAATATCCATTTGGTGCGGCTTTTGTTCCAGGACCACATTTATTACTAGCGAAGCAAGCTTTTTTGGGGGGCATTTATTCAGCATAAGAATGGACTTTCTGGAAGTCTGAAAACATTCCTAATCATATATTAAATGGCTTTATTGTTAGTTCGCTGAACGGGGAATAGATATAAACCATATATCAGCGGCAACCAAACACTATTTCTTTTAAAACTTTATGTACACATCGCACTAACCGGCACATACAAATCAGGCCTGTTATTTTACACCCATCAACCCGAGATTTGTCTCTGATAGATATTCGTGCATACTCTATTGTAGCCTGGTTTGCCCATTGTATTTGACCCTCGCCAAATTGGGCCACGTGTTTGGCGTGCGCCAAAACCCCAACTGAAATTAAAGACGACGGCGCCGAGGGTTCGTGTCGAGCCACTGTCAATCAGCATCACTGCTATAGGCGACGGTCTGTATGTGTATTATCCATTGTAAAACCTTTTGAGAGCGACAAGTAAGACAGCACCTAGCCTCGATATGCCACATAAATCGTGAGGGGGCTCATCATGTTTAAAATGTTAGTGGTTATTTGTCTTGTCATGGTTAGCCATGTGCGGACCTATCACAGGAATAATAAAGTAGGTTAACTCCTGTTCCGCAGCATAATACCGTAAAAGAATGCGATACAGCATTACACAAGATGATGTAAAGGAATATTCTATATATAGTTATGGAACGAATATAATGGCAATCGATAAAATATTTAGCGTAGGTATTCGGCTACAGTAAGTGCTGCCGTGTGGTTTCTCATTGTAGTCCTACTTGGCGTGATAGCGGCTTACATTACAGAGTGATTGGCACGATTGCCAAATCAGTTGCTATGGCATCGAAGGATTCACGATGTAATGATGACAATACGTGATGTTTGGACGTAATCATCGACATCTGTTACATCTTCATACCGAATAAGGTGAGGTCATGTCTGCAATGGATATAGTATCATTAAGTTATAACATAGTCCATGCGTACAGTAGTTCGCATTCATGAAATACGCTAGCATGCGCTAAAGTGGCTTGTTAGACATGCAATATATAATATTGCATTTGCAAGCGCAATGTGGCTTATTTTGATTAATGTCATGTCATTTGCTTTTCAGGTTGACAATTGTAGACTAGCGACGGTACTGCACTTCTGTCAACGAGTTCACAAAGACAGCCAATAATTCATCATGAAGGGTAATGGAAAAATGTTGATAATGAAATACATTATCAATTTACGGTACACAAACTTTGTGTAGGCGTCAGTAGGTGTAGTTTTCCAAGTACGATGACTTTGACAATTTTGACACAATTTTGGCGCATACAGGAGGCTGTTTGTGTAACAACTGTATCGACTATGTAGTTGCCAGATACTAGTCCCAAGTTTTTCATCCCTACCTGCATATCCCGCATAAAGTAAAATAATATGCGCTTTTACAACTAACGATGTTAATGGATGACGTGCTCCGAGTAAAGGCAGCCATATATTTGCGATATTTTGATAACAAAACGTATAACTGATGGCTTATGGGCGTCTCAGTATGGATGAGATATAAAGTGCGATAGTTCATTCATAAAAATCGATGATAAACGACGATAACTACGTTAATGATGACAGGAAAGTTAATGTTTCTGGTATGACAACAACAATGACGGTTGTGACAATAAAAGAATGCAATGAAAAGACGAGAAGAACGTGATGCTACGCGATCTTATGATCTCTCTGATGATGGTAGTTAAATGTTTCATGTTCGGTGCATCATGTGATAAAGACACATCAATGCTCATACGAACACTGGCAATCAGGAAACCGTAAACTGTGTCGAGCTTGGCGAGTGCTATTGGCTGAGAGGCTTCTAGCAGGATCACGAATGAGGTCGCCCCTTAATGAAGTAGTTAAGTTGGGGTTAAGGAATAACTGACGGGTAACCGGCGAGCCAGAAGCTTTAAGGCAGAGAGGGTAAAATTAAGCAAAACTACTTACGACAACGGTGCGCCAGACAGACTATAATAAACGTTTTTTTACTTTTAATTACAACGGAATTGCTGATAGGCTATTGCTCAGATGATGACATTTACGGGTGTGCGGATTACTTAAGCAGCGTATATGTACATTCAGCATCATATGGTACATCAATTACTAATGTGGTGAGTTTTATATTCAATTTCTCCTATGTTTGCTTGTGGTGAACTAAAGTGAGTGCGAATAATTATCCTCTTCCTTGGGGCTGGTCATACTTAAAACCAACTTCTAACTCCTGTATCCAAGTTGCACCCTGTAATGGAGAGCGTGGCACGCCGATTTCGCATGTAACTCAATGATCATTTCAGTGCTGGCGGAGATAGATAAAACTGGTGTACAGGGCAACATGCCATTGCAAGCCGGTCCAACAGTACACGCCTCTTTAGACAAAAAACACATAATCCGTACTAGTTGTAAGTGAAGCAGACGTTCTTATGTTATACTGATATAATTAGATTACGCCATGTATATGCCTGTTAAGCTATATTGAGAAAGGGCTAAAAGGTAATAAAAGTTGCTTCAAAATGAGTCGCATCAAATGATTATACCTGATACACACACCTTGGTTTGAAGACAGAAATGAAAAACCGCTTAACGTAGTCACACTTTTGTAACCAAGCAGAAACCTCGCAACCGTTATTGTTCTTTCGGCGATCAACTGAAATACGCCGGAATGCATCATTTATTCTGTTGAATGGAAGATGGGCTTATGCTGGCTTATCAATAGGCTGAAATAATAAGTACTGAACCAAATTGAGAACTTCCCTGCTATATGCTTTCGACACAAGGTTTTTGTCTCCTCTTAATTCCCTACAGTATATATAGTCCGTGGAAATCGTAATGTATGTGCGTACAAGATGGAGCGCTATGCTATTGACGCTATCGGGTCGAATATATTGCATTGAAAACCGCTTGAAATAATTTGCGACCGTAAGTATGGCTCATTGCAACAGAGATGGGCATTTTATTATCTGGAAATGAGATAATTATTTAATGCACTCCGATAATGTCTGTAACATAGTGGAGAATGAGCTAAGGCACAGTTATTAGAATATGTCACATTTTATTTATCTTTTCATCAACTGATATCACCCTGGAGTACAAAAGCGTTTCACACTGATGTTACATCGTGTCGAGTAAGCATGTGTATAATTACAACCATCAAAGGCAATATTTTCTGATGAAGATAGTATTGTACTAGCGACGGTATTTGTTGCTTTCCAGCGGTCGGGAACCACGTTTATGAACAATCAATATCACAATGTATTTAGTGCACCAATAAAGTATGCCGTTTCCCAGATGACATGTTATCAAAAGAGAAACACCGAATCAATGTGGGTGCTTCAGATATTTACCCACGAGAGGGCACAAAGTGAAGTGCACTTAAGGGCGCCATGAAAGGATACTGCGCCATGAAAGGATATTGCGATAATAAAGTAATGAACGAGCCGTATCTAGAACGTGTGAATCGCGATACGCTACATGTGACAACTTTAAATATTCACCCCTTTTTTCATGACAGGTTTTGTTTAGATTTTGACACAGTACAACTCTAGCTGTAATGACTAATATATGGCTCACATGTAACGTTGCATTCTTGCGCCAGCAACTACTTAGAATTGTAAAACACATCATATCAATTCAAGAACGAAGTCAAATGTATAGCATTGTTGTCTGTATGCCTTTTAACGGGGTTGGCAATCATCAATTGATGAGAACACACAAAAACGGTCGGCGCAGTATTCGAATGTTCTAATGCACTATTACCGCATTATTGAATACAAATTAAACAAAACCATCAATTCACCACATGCTTGTCTTGGGTGATATCGCTCAGTTGTCAAATAAACGCACATTAACGAAGCTTAGGTAACGTTTTGCCTCCTAAATAAGGTATAGTGTCAGTGAGTGCCAACTGTGCTCAAGGATCTGATCGCCTCACACTGATCGATTGATTAGATACTCAAAACCCGTGTTCATCGGCAGAGGATGATTGTGTGTATTGAGAGATGGGAGTCATGTTGTTACAAACTGCCTTGTGCAGATTATCACTTTCTGACTGGGTGTCGATACTTAGTATTTGCTGAATGAATCACGGCAAAGAAAATAGATGGAGGATAGCACATGGGAACTAGTAATAATCACGGATTAATCGAAGTCAAAATCAATGGAGATAATGTTGGGCCGTTCACTCATTTGTACAAAAATTACTTGCCAAGCGATGCGTTCTTTGCAAATGATCTAACTATTTGCCTCACGAGGATTCAGAAGGTGCTTTCCGTTTACAAAGAAGTGGTACAGCTGGTTGCAAAGAAACGACTTTCCCAACCCTTGACATGTAATTTAAACACATGCCCCTTTTATGCATCACATTCAATGAGTTTATAAATACGATGCACCGCGGCGGTATTTAAAGAAGTCTAGGATAATTTGCAGTATTAATTATGGAATGTGGTGATGCAACTCGCCTAGTGTTTCTGGTTAGCTTGTGTACATTATTCAAGGTAGATCACGAGGTTCGTATGCTACATGCGCAAACGGTTCATCGTTTTCATGGTAAAACAACGTATACTCTAATGCATGATATATTGGTGTTTGTTATAGATCCTGATCGGCAACGACGCAATGCTGAAAAGTTAAGGGGGTGCTGCTAGGAAAGAACTACAACCAGCACATCAGTCGCTGAAATTCCCGTGTTTGGCAGAGGTTCGCAGGACGATTTTGCGCGAACTGCGGATACTTAAAACGCGGTCTCTGCGTGCTGTTTAATTTCAGGGCTTACTAGCATAGTTTTTGTGCGAAAAATGGGACGTATTTTAGGTTCCGGACAAGACAGTAATTTGGTTATTCATTTTCTTACCAAATGGACGTTAAGTCTGGTCAGGCCATGCAGAGGATGGGATAATTTTTATTATATATAATGCGCAACATCGTACACCAGCACTCCACGTAGTGATCATTATTTATTGCCCCTGTGCGAACTTTGTCATCGTGGCAAAACAAATATCCGCGTGATACATTTAACTGTTGAAACTGCGCGACTGAATCAGCTATCTATTGCCTCATCTCACTAAGGCTTGTTCATCAACATTAAAAACTAACGGTTAATTCAGTTGTAGCAGGTGAATGCCCCGAAGCTGCATTGTTGATTATGCAGATAAAGGGAACAACGCGCAAAGACACCAGATAGCGGCTTAAATGACCTAACGATGCTGCAGGGCTAACTGTTTGTTTACATATATATATCATAGGTTGCATGACTGTTTCAGTATTAATTAGCTTCTTCCTGGCAGCTACATTTTAATGTTGCAGTGTTCCTGTCAATTAAGCGTAACGTATATGTATACATTCACACATCCTGTGCGAGCACGCGTGTATGTCGAGTCAATATCAAATTCATAATAACAAAGTTATAATGGTTTGGAATATTTGTCATGTGTTGCTAAATCGTCCGTTTTGCGCAAAAAACGGAACGGCTTTGCCTTCAGTTAATTCTAGGAACAATGAGAGAATTCAGGGATCAAGTGATAATATCTATATTTGAGTCGAGCTGTAAAGGCGCTGTTAAAGCATTTGTTCACATTGACCCTTTTCTCCTGATGATTTGTAGAATCCACGTGGGAATAAAAAAAATTTATATACTGCGTTTAGCTATCTGACAGACAACACAATAAAAAGGCTGAAGGGAGTGCAACATGAATTACCAATTACGTTCATAATTATGTACTTTCACGTGAAAAAAGTGTTACGTATCTACAAGCCTCTTTCACAATAATATTCTCATTGTACGATATTTAATAGCGAAAAAATGCATGTGAGGCAATCATGTCTATATAATGCATATTGTTTACTGTATATATGGGGTCGGTTCTCAAACTGAAGTCAACTACGTTGGCTGGCAATACCATCGCGAGAAGATTTCCAACTAGATTTTTTTTGGCGTTGAATAATTGAAATGTTAACATCGATGACTGGCATTGCATCAATCAGAACCTTGTGTTATTTCTAGGGCAACACAAACGTCAATCAAAAAGTCAACTCACGCGCAAAAACGCGGCTGCCTTCAGCATAACAAAGAATGTCAAGATGGCGAGCTTTGGAAATTGCGCGCAACCGCAGGGTTTAATAAATAAATTTCCGTGGGTATCACAAGCCTCTTTCATTTTCTACGATATGCAATCAGTCATATAATGCAATTGTTTACTGTATATATGGGGTCGGTCTAAACTGAAGTCAACTACGGGATTATTTTCTTACGTAAAAATGATTTTGTCAATCAGAGAGGGCACACAAATCAATCATAATCATAACTCCACCAAGATGGTGAGCTTTGGCTTGAAAGGGTTTAATAAAGGTATCAATATTCCAGCCGCAAGTGGGATTATTTTCTTAGGGTCGACGAGCATCGCGCTACGACGAGCATCGCGCTACCTGACACACGTATCGTATTTCATGGTGACTCGTCTTGGCTTTATCAAAGCTTCCAGCATCATTGGTCCGTCAATTGTTCGGGTATACAGGGAACAATAATGAGATGACAATCACATGCGACGTGTTTTATGGCGCGATCTGCTCATGCAAATAACATGGTGTAATGTCTCATCATCGTGCAAACAATAGCTTTTCTACTAAGATTGCAACCCATGCATTGCTGCATGGTGTATTGCCAAAGCACTCATGTGACGCCGTATAAAGCATGCATAATTCCTACATCAAGGCACATAAAATCGTGATTTATAGAACAACGCGACGGAGAGTCTTAATCATGACAAGACAATATAAGGGTGTTTCATATGCTGACTGTGGTAGAGTAATATGTAGACATGCTAATTACTATGTAATGGCAGAGCAACTAACATAAATAAGCAATTACGTTGACGGTTAAAACACGAAGGTTAGACACTCGATCTTAGGATATTGCATCGAAATAAAGTTTACTCCGATTGTCTAAGAAGTGCACGTTCGGGCTTACTATGTTAGCGCTATGTTATAGTTCAACGTTGGTGCTTACCTGCTTCGGATCGCTATGAATGGCGGGACTTTATTTCTAACAGAACATTACTTTGATTGCCGGGAATTCACAGTTTATGTATGATAATCTAATTTATAATGGAACAGTGGATATGTGCATGGCAATATGAATATAAAAGCGTTCATACGAAAAGCGTACTGTTACTTAATATCTGGGAGTATATTGTTCATTTGTGATTAACTATTCGCGGCTTAGAAGACTTAATTGACTTGCGTTATTACCATGGTTCCTTGCGTATGATAAAAGTGACGTTGTGTTAAGGGTAAACAAAGGCAATGATCTAATATGAGCCTTCATATAGTCATTTCTATCAGTGATTGATGCACCAGTCACGCTTACCTGCTTGATGTATAGCACAAGGTGGCAGAGTCAGATGATGTCCTCATGTGTCACATTGTACCTTGAAGCTATCCACACTTTGGCAAAGTGAAAATAGTCAAAATCGGCATATCATTTCTAGAACGAGGGGAAATCTGTAGCATCCTTTGTCTATAAGCTTGATGAAATAGTGGCTGTCTTCACGATATTACCCGACAACAACGGCGGATGAAAGATGAAAGATGCTATTGTAGCAATTCGCCGTTAAAAGTTAATTGTAGACAATATATCAATGGTAACCATTAATCACTCCGTTAATAAATTTCCGTAGTCAGATGAAAGCACATTCACAGTCCGGAGCAGTCTAATATTACAGTATGCCTAGCTAATAAAACACATGTCAGAGCATATGAAAAGCATATGTAAGTAGATAATGAAGTTATTCTATTAAACGATTAAAGCTAGCTTAGATGCTGGAATGTCACCGCGGTGAGATAAGACACAATATTCCTCTATTTTGTAAGGCCAGGTTTTTAATGTGCAACACGCCTTCGCAGGTTTTATGGTACGCCCATTCAGTGATGGGACGTGTCAGTGTAAGCATTTATCATATCTTTCGACGGACTAAGATTGAATTAGGTGCAAATGATCGTGGCGAATGGACCAATGAAATCTTAATAACTCGGGCATCCATTTGTGAATGAATAATAAGTCACCGACTCAACAGCTGTGATAGGGTAGTAAATCGCAATATGATTATAAAAGTTCTATGATAATAATTGTAGACTTTTGATTGCTTCTGTACAAAATGTAGGTTTTATCGGGCGCTTCTTATGATTTGTTTGCTAAATATCCCCGAAGATACCTTGAGTGAGCAGAAAAAGCGAATATCCCTTAGTTGGCGTTTAGCTAAGATATGTGTCACTACACTTGACAGACGAACACATAATTTGACGAATGATGATAACGACGGATTGCAGCTTGTTGCAGGAAGATATATTTATATAAGTTTCCCTGACCTTCTTACATCTGTTATATTGTTGAGTTGCTGCACAACAAAACATGTCATGTTATGTGCAAAAGCGAATCATTACGTATTGCCTAATATGATTTCATTGCTAAGGTAGGACATAAATTTGGAAAAAACAGCGAAGAAAATAAATGCCGGCAACTTATTGTCATCAACCTAGTGTGACCTGAGCAACCATTCATTGTCTCTTCGTCACTTCCTTAACAAATATTGAACAGAACCAAAACTGTAAAGGATTATTCAATTATTTAGGTGAATGCCCAGCAGCTGAAAATATGTTCTATTGTTCGTAGTAGAAAAAGAATAAAACCCGAACAATACATCTGCGGACTGCATTTTAGGCAGCATGTGAACATTTCATGACGGTAATTGTAAGCAGTTGAATGTGGTATTGAGATATATCCTATACCCAATAACTTTCTATGCGGCCATTGAACCTTGTTTAATCAACAAACGCATAGTTTAGACATATATCAACGATATTAACTTTACATGCGATGGTTTATTTGTCTCAGAGTTTGATTGCTTTAGCAGCTAACAGATAAGTGGTACGCGAATTGATATAGATAATCGTTTGAATTGCTAAGATATCTTTCTGAAACCTTGATAGTACGTTTGTCGGTTACCGATGGCAATCAATTTTTTTTATCTTCATTTAGAGACAACATTTAAAATCTATTGTGCTGCGCAACTATCCAACATATGGTGTCGTAGGCATATTCATCATACCTTTCAACCATCCCCGATAAAGGCAACGAAACGCGTCGTGGCTCACTATCATACTTTGGATGAAAAATCATACACAGATGATAGTATTGCAAGGCATTAGTAAATAAAAATGTGCCTCTAGGTGACTTATAATGAAGTTTACACCATTTGCTCGATGCACATGATGTTTAGATAAGGATATCGCTAGTGGATGTAGTGCCCAATCTGCAAGGACTCACAAGTTTTTTTCAATACTACATGATAGGGCAAATCAATTATTCCTCAAACCGCTGGCTGATCTCAAATATTTCGTCAAAGACATACGGGCCTATGTGCTAAAAGCACTGGAGTGGCATAAATATCACCTTATAAATATCGCTTATCTGTTGAAAAGAAGGTACACGCAATGTCTATCGCATACCCACTCAACGTTTTGTAAAAACTTTCGATGTTGCATGACTATCTGCAAAATTGCCAAACCACGCAATCTAAATACCTCTCATACCCGCAGCCTTCTACTTCCTGCGTGAACGATAATTGGAATAACGTTACCGTCCATCCCTAGCCAGGGAATACCCTATTGACCAATTTGTCACGGCTTGTACCACCTTTCCTCCAGCCGATGCCTTGCAGCCGCTCTGCATGTCATTTAATCACTCAGTATCATAATGTATAGCTTTAACGTTCATTCGAATCTTCTCAAGCTGATTATGATGCAGTTGTTCTTTGCCTACTATGCATAATAATGAATAAAGGTTCAGTAGTACTGGATGACGTGCTAAACTACCATACAGCAATGCAGCAGTATAGATATATGATATATGATATATAAACAGCACATCGTATAATGTATCAGCTTGGTTTACATTGAGCCCTATTATGAACAGAATACAGATCGATGATAATATTGCTTCCATATTTGGCTGCCACAGCTGCTGCTCAGTGGCTGTTCTTCTACATCGCCAGGTTGCGTTCATAACAGATGGATAGATTCGATTGCGAAATCAGCTTTAATTCTAATCTAGCAGTGATGCTTCCGTGCCTTGACAGCTCAATGAGCTTTCAGTCGAATGTCAGCAAAGCGATACAAGGCTATGTTAATTTATTGAGGGTCTGAAGTAATCCTTCGACTCCGCATATGACATGATCCGCATTCACAGAGTGTCGGACGAGAAACTGACATTAGGTGTTAGTCTACACCTCTTCATACGGATAAAGAGGCACGAGATCAGATTGATAGATCATGTACTTAGGTTAGCGCACATTAATTTGCTACCATGTGTCAAAGTTGTCTGTGAAATGTGTAATATCTCACATTTCCAAATGTAAGTGCAATTGAACATCTCCTTAGTGATAGATAGACATGTCTAGATTAGCGAATGTACAGCATGTTTTCATAGGAATATATAACAACAGCACATATCCATGTTGCATCACAATGGACAAGCGAAAATTTATAAGTAAAGAAGTGATAATGTTAGCATATGGCATAATTCATAATCACACACCATTGCGCAACCAATATGTATCATCATTATCATACGACTGTCGTTAATCTCGAAACGATCATTGTTTCGATCAACCCCTAGCACGTGAGTGATGACGAATAACTATGTCCTTGCTTACTTCTTCTAATCTTGATAATCAACCTGATTAGCAGTCCTGTATCAAGTGAACAGCATCTGGTCCACATATGGTTTAAGTTACTCTAGGATTATCTCAGTACAAGCGGAGGCAGTTGGAACCGGTTACCATGCCAACATTGTGTTTTAAAGGCGGTTGGACAACACAGGTCCACAAAAAAAAACTTGATCAAACTTTTAATGACGCAGTTAAGTTGTCGTTGCTATCACATAAAGATAAAATGTATAACGCCGTGTACATTTCTGCTACCTTGCAGTTTGGAATTGGGGACTGTGGATAAAATAACTTTGAATAGTGCGGTATTATAATGAAACTATATAGATTGCAAGGCGATGAAGTTGTTGATTGGTTCTCGCTGTGGGTGTTCCATGGTGTGCCTGACTCGTTCCTAATGACTCAGGAGATCGCCTTACATGGCGGAACTATCTGTGTAAGTAGATGCAAGCGGCCTGGTTGCTCAATGGTAATGCGATGGATGTTCGTCCAAGCGGCGCTGACTTCATCCACAACCGATATCAACCCGTCGCTGAAAGTGACGGAAAAACCTCATTATCACTATTACCATTTCATATGTGCATTGTATCAGACCATAGTTTTGAGATGACCTCTTTACGGGTTTGCATTTCTAAGGATTTCTGACGCTTAACATTGGCTGTGATAAACTGTCCAAGATAATATTTCCAATCACTACAAAAAAGACATCACTAACCAGACAATGCATCAATATTTGATATGCGAATAAGCTTTTTTATCTTATGATGACGGGATATGTCACTAGAACTCCCTTGATAGAGTGACCGACAATTTCAAATAAACAAGTTCTTCGTCAGTGAAATTACACGGGCAATGCAAAATTAATAATAATATTAGCGTTACTTAAGAAAAAAGATACATCACAAAAGCTACCTCGCATAACGCATATTCGTTAAGACCCGCCAGAGATACTCCATCAAAATACACAATAAGTTAAAAGCCACGGGATATACGTTTTGCAAAGCTTTAATTACTAAATATATATGTACCATTAGTCAAGGTCTCCTAGCCTGATGGCTGCGGGCGCTGTTTACATGTTACTGATATTCAATAGTCTCGACTTCAGGTCTAGGGGACCTTAATGTATTGAACGGAATAGGCATACCAGATTTGGGATGCTCCAATCACAAGCCGTGTCTCTCGGTCACCCTTGGGTACTTTTGAGTCGTTGTCTCTCATTGGTTAGTTCCGAAGAACTTATCCATCCAGACGAGTGATTTTTATGAGCCGGGCACACATTCTACAACACTCCGATTTGTTGTTTCACGCTGAGTGGCACCGTTAATCACACAGTCGGCGAGAGAAGCAGACACACAACTGATTCTTTTTAACTGACTATTACGTTAACATATTATCGTGCAGCTAAGCGATTAAATCGCTTGTTGTGGTGTCAATTTGAACTTTTGAGACGCCCCATAATTCCAGAAGACATTAAACGTGTTCTCATTGGACGCAGACCACTACAATGTCCATGACGTCACATAGAACCGAGGGTGCGTATCACAAGCTAGACACGCGCAATTAAGGTCAATCCGGGTCACAACCTTTGCGTTGATTGGTCACGAAGATTAACGAACGTGTCTAATGAATATTCGGACGCGCCAGTTTAAGACCTTATCATTTCGTAGACTCTAGGGCAAGAAACGAAGCGGAATCCATGGAGTCTGGGACGCAGACTAATATACCATAGTTATCGCACTGTTTTTATGTCTACTGTCATCTCTCATATATTATCCCCTCAGAAAGTGAGCCGAACAGTTACCGTCCTATGTTTTGTACATCATAGAAAGACACACAGAAGCGGCATGGCGTATTGGTTGAGTGGGTATTAGGTCGATATATTTGGGAGAGGCCGCAAATCCTCATTATAATTACCGCAATAGGCCCTGTTCGTTCGTGGGAATCAAGGCTAATATTCAGCGGAAACGTTAATATACAGCCCGAACAATCACAACATGCGAACAATACAAACGCTGATTGCTTCTGTTCTTGCAATAATAGTGTTAATTGATCTTACAATCGTTTACCATACATTGCACAATGACAAGTTGCAATCGGTATTACTGTATTAAAGGCACAATATAGTTCACCCGCTTCAATCAACACAAGCAGATAAACACACAACGCTTCCACACTAGTAACAAAATATACAGTTCTATAGAGTTTAGCAGAACGAATCATGGATTGTCGCCTGACGGTTCTTTAAGAGGCGACACATGTTCGTTTGAATCGCCTTGAAATATGACGGTTTCCAATAGGGGTTGGAAATAATCATTGCCACCCCCCCCCCCCCGGTGCTCATTCCACCACACACATGAACTCCATGTCTTACTCTCGTCAGGTTGCTACGACATTGGCCATGATCGACACATTGAGCATATTCTGCCTTGGGACAGCGCCTTTATGTCGTTAAGATACGGAATAAAAACATGGTGATAAATTTATCACGATTTATATGTCAAGTTGAAGGCACATTATTCTTGATTAAGCCTGTACAGCAAAGCTTCAGACGTCAGCACCAATCCAAATCTCCCTCATGAGCTGGACGTCAGAGTTAGATTGATGGTGTTGCCACGAATGTGAAAAAGATGACACCATTTTTTTTACGATATTACTTTTTTACCATAAATCGTTGTGGCCAGAGGGAATGATATTGTATGTGTCAAATATATCGGCCATTATTTTGCCTCTAAATTGAAATGCTATGCAAACAGCTTTGCAACGGAATGTTAGATGATGGCAGTGCTTATTAGAAAAGGCAAACGCACCATCTAGGAATGTTCTGGAACGGCAGGTATTACGTTCATATTCATTGTAAAAAACCTAGAAAGATTAAAAACGTAGTATAATGTAATTTAGCTATATTTGGTCAGGTAAGATGATAATCCCGTGTGTTTGATTGCCACAAATCAAATACAACTGCCCTAACGCTTTGGCCATGCGTCGCAGCAATAGCGCGAGATATGCTTGGATATTGGTAATTGCGTCTATAATAGGTTAAGGGGTCATGTAAATGCACTAGATCTCACGGAGGTCATGGGCGATTCCTGAGCAGGTTTGTGTAGTGATGACATAATTTAGATAACGAAATCGAACAGAAGATGTTTGGTGCACAAAACGCTCAGATGTCAAGGTCAGATTGTTAACCTAAGGTAAAACACGACATTGAATCATTTCGCATGAATGTAAAGTCACAACTGATTTCACAGCGTGCCATTAATCAAGAAACATTTTCATCTTTTCTAAGAACCTTATGTGCACAATTACCGTGCCTATTCGGCTTTGATGTCAAACAGGCCCAGTTCGATGGGCTATTAGTGTATCGAACGCGTCACGGAATGCTCGGCTCCTGGATTGTACGTCTGAAGGCCACACGAACATGCAACACAACTTTTACCCAGCATTGAGCTGCAATATATTGGCATGGTATAGCAAAGACGTGATATGCAATTTAACCTCCATATGGCTTATTTTGAAATGCATTTAGACCCGTTGTTTTTTAGGTGTGCACCGCTGCGATTCAGAGGCTTCACATCGAGATCAGGTTGGTGGTATGGAAGCGGAACACATGACCTTCCACCGTTCCTGAGGATCAATTGATCTCGCAGATTTAGCTTCAAGTGGTAAGGTAACTTCGTCCACACATGTATTAATTATGTCCATGCATTAACTATTTTAACTATTTTTTAACATGCGTTTTGAGCTCTGATGCAAAAAATGATTTACGTTGTGAAATGATAACAAAGCCGCTTTGTATATACCCCGTTTTATATACTTTAGTATCTCCTACATCGAGGTCATATCCGGTATGAACAGACGACGAGAGTCGATAAATGGGTATTTGTGACGGACAAATGGGACCCTAAAATCCCTTTAGACCAATATTTGTTATTGGATGGATTATTAATGCTACTCTGGAGACAAGACCTTCTTTAGCATATATATTACCCTTTAACACCTAAGAAGTACGCTTTCCGATAAGGGACTTTGCGTTAGGCTATTGTGTTGACTTAGTCGCTCGCATTAAATGCCTGCTCACTGTCTAAATATGAAAAGGAAAGATGCAACGACTGGTAAATATCACGTCGTCACCTAACTTAACACGATATGAGTATCCAGTCATCTGCTAAGGCAATATAACTACGGACGATGGAAATATCAGTATGCATATTATGAAGGATTTGCTGTTATATTGATCTACACCAGATTGTTATTACTCGGTAGAAGACAACAGTCTTCACTTCGCATTATTCTGTGGCCCTAAGGAATTCAAACGTCCGTGCCAATGACCCGTGAAATTACTGGCTCTACAACCCATCGGTCCAAAACACATGCGGATGAGTTTGAGCGCTCATCAATCTATATAGACTAATGATTATATAAAGATTGGAAGGCAGATTACGTTGAGGTGTGTAACTGGAATGCAGCTGGGTAATCATGTAAACGGGTGGGGAAGGCATTGGTGACGACCAACGCTCGGACCCCGACGTCATTATTGATGTATAGAGCTCTGAAGCTTGACATCTGGGTCTGAGAGCCTGTGGTGCACGTCGGTCTTACCATAAGCACAGAGGTTAGATCATTGTGAATCTACCATCCATTCCGCATGCAGTAGCCGTGTACGAAAACCACGATGCGGTTCGTATAGGAGTCAAGCGGTTTGGCGCCTTTGATGGTGACAATCATTCGAGTGAGTTAGATAGCATGCGCGCCGACCAAACATACTCTGTATACTGGGTAGATTGCATGATGATTATATGATTTTAACTGATTATGCGACAGGCATACAACGCGATTGATATATTTACCATCGTAAATTTGTGAATGACCAGTTTCGGACTTCTAAGCTCCTTATGGATATAACATCAGAGGTCCCGAACCTCTGTGTAATTAGGCTAGTGATAGCTTCGATATCCCTAAGCATCAGCCAACAATCTATCCAACCATCATCGGTTACGCGGACCAATAATTGCTATAGGTGACAATCACATTAAAATCACATTAAAATTGATTCTCACTGGCAGGTGGCGAGTAATGGTTCACCAAGTCTATTTTGTCGAGATAACCGGAGCTGGCAGTCTATATAACCATTCCAAATGAAAGAGGCGTCATCTGCTTTTGACGCCTAATCTCTTTATTTCCATTGGTAACAGTTTAACAGTAATTACCACATGGTGGTGGAAATCACACACTGTACATCGATATTCTCCGGGACACTATTGGCTTCTATGTAATAAAAATTAAAATTTAAAATCGAACAAATGTTAAAGTTTGTTCGATGAAAGCCCTAGATTGGTGTTCGGGATTTTATGCCCATTAAAATGAGCTGCTTTAAGCCGCAGCAAAGTTATTCCTTCCTAGAATGCTTACTAAGATTTTTTGGCATGTCGTCTTTTAGTCGTCTTTTAGAATTTTGTTCTTCACGCTATTTTTGCAGTTTATGCAATCTCGAAAGTATTGATTTATCAACTATTGAAATAGCACATGTGATAGCCTCTCCTTGAAATGTAGTCAGGAGGGAGCTACTGGGGAAATCACCTCATTCGTGTTATCTGACGACATTTCAATAATACCTGGCGTTGAGTTAGGGACATTGTGTTGCAGGAAATTGTCAACTATTTGTAATGCCTTTTATGACATCTTATTGATAAGTGTTCCATTCGCAAGGAATTAGTGTTATACGGGACTGATATCACGGTTCTAAAGCGACATAATGCATACCTCATCGACTTCCATTGTGAGAATGTTATATCAATTCCATCAAAATTGTAGGACAGTTGTTGATGAAAGGCTTTGGGACACACTTTAGCACAATAGAGTCTGTACCTGACTCTTGTAAAGCCCAGTAAATATCAACCCATGTATCCCGTGATACCTTATTATTCATGCACACAAGACATTGCTTATCCTGTATTGCATTCGGTATAATGCAATCTTTAAGTTTGAATGAACACGAGTCTGTTGGCGTGACTTACTGACATACAAGCATGACCCTCCTATTTCATTCCATATGTTTGGACAATAAGAGTCACAGTGTCATATATATTGGATGTCAGAAATCCATGCTGGCAATATTTTAAAGTACGAAACGATGTTATAAAAAACATGGTCACGAACGAACTGTTTAAAGTGTATTTTAATTTCTTAATTCGGCATTGATAGCGATAATTACGATCAGTATCTTGGTAGATTGACTAAGAGCGGGCGGATTTTTATATCAACATTTTCCTGATGTATCCATGATAATTCTAAATTGACGCATGTCATATGTGACTTCATAACGAAATAATATCATATAGATATATAAGTCGAAATTAATCATGTAATACAAACTTGCTACTCTCCGATGTGATAGAAAAGGCGAAGGTTCAAAATTTGAGTCGAATGGAATACTAATTGGAATAACGCGATATTTATGCCTTCGGGATAATGCACATAGACTACTATGATGAAATAATGACCAGACCAGCATCGCTCCTGCGATGAAATCCTTGCTAGATATTTGAACAGTATCATGTTCTCTAGTAAATCTTAATACATATTAAACTAATATGCTTGTCATTATGGAGTGTTTTAATTCAGTTAGCGGGAAATCTTAACTTTCCCAATGTTGAACTCAAGTACCCGCTTGCGTTTTATTGACGAAATATTCGAGGCAAGAATTAAACTGCGGCGCTCATAACTCGACACAGCACTAGCCTTCTCTCAACACTGTGTATCTAAACGCGTATGAGCCAAGTTTCCCGAAAGTCCTTCCCTACTGAGAGTTGGTGAGGACAAAGGTTAACATAAAATAATAAGAGGCAGCACAGAGCTTTTCGAGACTTGGCCGGATGACAGGAACATATCGAAGATATGACCGTAGGCGAATTGGACGTAATTTACGTCAGTCACTCGAGTGAAGGTAGTTTTACTTTTGGTTAAAGCTCTTGGTGGGCCTTCTATTTATGCTATCATATGCCGCTATATATATATATAAATATATATGTCTGCGGGATGTTACTGTACATTCATGGCTCATTTATTTTCGCAATAATGAAGATGGCGGAACCATTGGTACTTCTGCAGAAAATAATGCTGTCGGACCATGATCTATATTGTCGTCTACTCATAATCGATAGCCGAGCAATTCGCACCTTATTAGTGGAATAATTGATCACGCATTTCATTGAATTGCGAATCACTTGTTTAACAATGTCGACAAGCAGAAATTTGGCCTGATATATTCAACAATAGTTCTATTTATCACACTGCCAATAGTTCTCTGCCTACAACCAGGTAAAATAGATTTTGGGTAATTCCTTATAGTACTAGCCGCTGAGCAATTAGGATGTGTGCGGAAAGTGTCTGCTGCCTTACGTAAGTATTAGATTAAAATTATATGTCAGCTCAAGTATTTATGTCACAACAGACACCTACTAACGACAATGGTATCGGTAGGATAAGGTGTGCCGATTTCTATAACCGCTTCCTTGCACAGACAGCTGCCTAATTTGATCTTGTTGACCCATCGGTCTGTTGCAAATCACTTATATTTTGAACTGCAAGAATAAATTTGCTCCATCCGTATTGTCGTAACCGATTTGAAAACCTGCGCCATACGCCACAATCTGTGAAAAATCCTACCGAATTCGATTGTATTTCATTTTCAACGTTATTAATGCTGCTTATTGTAATTTTGTGTGTCTGTTTTATGAAGTGCGCATTGCAAATTGAGTTGAAATATGAACTGTTTATTGATTAAATGCGCAGTTTATGACTGTCACGTGATATGTTATCCACAATATACGAAAGCTAAACCTATAACAAAAAGAGACTCCTATATCAAGCCATCGCGTTGAACACAATATTTGGCATAATGCTATTTAAGGATCTGTGTCACTGAAACGAAGCATGCGTTAGGACAGCAATTTTCAGCACATCATTAGTTATAAAATTGAATTTTGTATCGAACAGTCAAGGCATTGTTATGGACTTGCCTAGTGCAATTAACCTGTCTTTTCAGAGGGTCACCAAATATTCCCTATGTAGCTTCGGAATTTCCAAGACTTGTGATGTACCTTTTGAACCGGCCTAAATAATTACACAACCACTGCGTTGTTGTCATAACTGTACCATCGACATTTGCTGCAGCTTGTGTGTTGCGCTTTGTTTCGTTGATCGATTTTGGTTTTGTTAAAACTACTTTTAATTAGAATTCTAATCCAAAGGAAATCATATACACTATGTTCACTAAGCTTATAGCGTAACAAGGCGTTTATTTTATCCATCCCACTTGGTGTATTGCTTGTTGTTTCTTCCTCGGTGCGATCGCGATGAAAAAACCCTTTCAGTAATTAAGTAGTAACCCTACGGTAAATCGACTGGTCTGAAATTTTTCTTTTGGTCAATCGTACGACCTTTTCTATGTGACAAAAATGTAAAACATTACAATGAGTAATCGAACAGTTTTTTAGGCACAGTTATACTGACTCAACAGCCACAATCCGATGTTGCTCAGCCTTGGATGTGTACCTGATAGATCGCTCAAATTCTATACGAAGTTTGCGTGTGGCATTAAAATGAGTTTTTTGGCATTATCATAATATAAATGCATAACAGTACCTAGCGACCTCAGCACCTATGTTTTTGCATCTTCTTATCGTACTATGTTTCATATTATCATAGATATAACAAACAAGCTATGCTTGCTGTGGATTATCTATGTGTGTTTGTCTTAAAACAGAATCGTTTATAACACGTCAATGAATTTTGCCCAGCGTTGGCAGCATATGTAGTGCTGCATGTATCACAACCTGGCGAAACATGAAAAATTACAAGATCCAATAAGCTTTTCGGTCGACGCAACACTATAATCAGTAAATTCAGCAAGATGTTGTTCCATTGTGGACTTGCAAAGGAAAACCCCGATTAATAATTAGGCTAGTATCATATGAGTGCTAATGGCGAGTGACAGTGATGCTCTATTTTGTACAAACTATGATACTTACTCATACAAACTTCATTGTTGTTGTATTAGTGAATTCATTTGGTGTAAGGCTGATTTTGGCTTTTAGTTTTTGCGCTTGATGCGAATAAGTTGCATTCTTTCGTTTCTTCAATCTACACTTCGCGGCACATGTTACCGTAATGTGCCTTTTTATTGTGCTTTAAGACCAACCAGCTGCAGAATATACCTTAATAAATTTGCATTCGCAGTCATTGGGTGCCTTGTTTTCTGTGTTTTTAGATAAGAATTAAGCAATATTGGGAAACCACTTCCATTAAGATACAAGTTTGTTTTGTAGATAATGATACAACAAAAACCTAAATATTTTTGTTAACATGTAGCCGTTAAGACCGGTTTTTCGATAAATAATTGGACGACTGGTACAATAGCAGCTCCGAAATGAAGTGCAGAGGTGCAATATATATATGAAATCACAACATCACAATTCAGCACTCGTATAAACAGTTCACTTGACAAAAGGGAGCATTCAGAAACGACATTCTTTGCCCCCACAACATATTCTGTCAACATCATTCTGATAGCAGTACGTTCCTATACAAAGAATATATGTATGGCCTCATGGCTTATCATATACCTAATGAAAACGAAATCTTACAAAATGACATCAATACATAATATACTAGCTAGTGTTTCTACAGTTGGCAAGTTTCGCCGGTTGTCTCCAATTCAATGTGATACCGTCTCATCTAATTGTACATTCATAGATCACTGATTATATCGTTTTGTATAGTTTTGCGTACACCACTAGGATAGCATAGGATTGGCCACATAATTATCAAAAAGGAAGAAATCATCAATGTAATCATCGGCGCTGATTACAAACCGACCTTTAAGACAAGATATATACAACCATGGAAATATTCATGTCAGTTACATGTTAATTTATATAGTTTTTGCCCGTAGTTCTAGCTGGATTTACGAATTCACAGAATTCAACGCAATCGGCAATGACACTGGATGTCTAAATGCGTATTGATGTTGAATCGAACCTATAAGCTAAAAGGAACACGAAATGCCAACCTGCAGAGCATGAATATTCTATTCCCCGTACCCTGTCTGCGCCACCAAAACACATATTTCCACTTAGTGTTGCCCGAAATGTGTACGAGTTTCAAAGCCTTACATCGCTATTTGGTGCGACGGAAGTTTTATATCCTCCCAAAACTGTAGGCATTATAAATCCAATACTTGAACTATGGTGTCGATAAATCGTTCGGAGTAAGCTTCAAGTTATAAACCATGCGAGAAGCGGCCATTATATGGCTAGTTGCTTTCATAAGAACATGGTCAAGGGCAAAGTTGAAACTCAACATAACGCCGCATGCACCTGACATCGGAAATAGTTGACCATCGAAAAATCTTGCCGCATCAAGGTCAATGGATTGTCAGGATGCTTGTTATAAGATAGCTGCTGAATATTAGATCGGTGAATGACACAACACATCGAATACACTGCCCTGCATGATCGGCTATGCATACATATATAATTCAGCGTAGTTAAAATGTTCATTTGCCGTTACTGTACGTAGCAGAGCATAGATGGATTGATCTCCATTACAGTTCAGCTGATGTATCTCTTAATGAGCATAGGCATGCATAGCTGATCATATCCCTTTTGCGGGGACGTAATTGTGTGGCTTTGCTTTGGCTGCTGGACAACCTAAAATATATACACAATGATTCCTTGGAGTAGTGGGCAAATGTAGCGAAAGCAAAATGACATGTATGGAACCTACACTGGGTAAGCAGATTAATCGATGAAATCCCTGGCTCAAACCAACGTATCCAGGTACAAACGTGTCCGTCAATTCACACTTAAGCAGTATGATAAGCATGTTCGATGGTTGTTACTCTTCAATATGCGTGGAAATTCCACGATGCTTCGCTTTCACTATTGCTTGAAAGGCGAGTTTGTTGTGCATAACATAGAGCGTTATTATACCAATGCTACAGAGAATAATTCCTAATGTCAGTTTACGTCCTGGCTGGTCGATGATGAACTGACGATAATATTGTGCTTCATCGTTCATGCTGAGGATCTTGTTAACAATGCGCTCTTTTCCAGGCATTTCCTGAAGATGTGAAAGAACCGGTAATATGCTATGTCTTCCCTCTTACTCACACTCAAGGGCGGAGTAGCTTTACCTGTTATCGTGCTAGATTCTTGTCTTGCATTCCAGACAATTATTCATTGTGGAAATAAATCTAGTAGCCATGCTTGATGTATACTAATTCCCGAATTAGCGCGATCCACTGTTGGTAGTAGACTCCATAAAAGGCCCGATTCACTTGACCTGCCATGATCATTATCTAACGCTGCAACATGATACGGCACTGTGATCTTTGGCTTGAGCTTATCACCAAATCTCATTACAGTTCTTGAAACTGCATTTAATCCATTTAAGTTGTTACCATCCACACTCTTTTTGCATCATTCGTTTGAACTCAAATATTCAACGATACGTGACCTGCCTGGGATTTTCCAGAAGATGAAGTTGTACTTTGTGATCAATTACGTCGATTGAGGTAATCCATCAAAGGCACGTCATTACCCAAATGAAGCGTCTGGTCCGATTCGACTTTGATGGGCGCTGTATCAGTGTTGCATAAGGATTAAAGAATTTATTGACGTTCATTTATTATTATTATAATCAGGACTTGACTACTAGGGATCGCACAAAAGGTCCACTGGGAGAATCATTAATGCAAATTGTACTGCAAAAACGAACCGACCTATTTCAGGTGTTGTCATTTGCGGTCATAGACTGTCTGAGTCGATATCTAATTCAATAGCACCATTCGTCTCGCATGTGAAACGTATAGGAATAGGAGAGTCCGACGCCGCCGCCGCCGCCGACGAGTTTATAAGGTAGTGCTAGTCTCCGCCGTAGTACGACCAATGTGCCCAGCCTGTGGTTATCCAGTGAGGTAAAACTCATCCCATCGGCAGGGCGTTCCTGTGAGGACGTTTGTTTGCTCCAGACGATCAAGTTTTACCTTGTGATCAATTACGTTGATTGAGCTACTTAGATCCATCAATAACACATCATTATCCCGAATGTAGCGTCTGGGCCATGTCCGACCTGACCTTAATGAGCGCTGTCCCAGAGTTGCATCCGATGCGGTATGATGGCTGAAGAATGCATTGAGGCTCATTCATAATTATAATAATCAGTACCTGACTAATAAGAAGTCCACCAACGGTCCACTTGGAGAATCATTAATGCAAACTGTACAGCAATAACGCATCAACCTTGTCAGATTTTTACATCTACGGTCAATTATGTAAGAGTCGATACCAATCAGTTTGTCTCGCTAGTGAAGCCAATAAGAACAAATTCCGCAACACTAAGCGTTAACAATGAGTCTGATGACTAAAATAAACTTCCAATAAAGCGACATATGTAGATAATAAACCCAAAACACAAAACTACAAACGAGATACGAACACATCCATAAATATATATATATATATATATATATATATATATATATATATATATATATATATATAGAGAGAGATATATATAGATATATATATATATATAGATATATAATAAGATATATATATATATATATATATATATATATATATATATATATATATATAATTTGCATATATATATATATATATATATATATTTGCACATATATATATATATATATATATATATATATATATATATATATTTATATATAATGTATACAAATATAAACACATATATATATATAATCTATACGTTTATTTAAACTAAATATATATATATATAAGCATATATATATATATATTTTATATTCAGTACTAGATCGATATATATATCGATATCTATCTATAATATGTATGTATAAAATGTTTTTGTATATATATATATATATATATAAGTATATATATATATATCTATATGTATAAATAAATACATATACATACGTAAATATATATATATATATATAGATATATATATAAATATATAGAAATATATACATATATATAAATATATATATATATATATATATGTGTATATATATATAAATATATAAATATATATATATATATATATTGTTGTGTATATCAATATATTTATCTACATTGACTTTGCTCGATTGATGTACAATCGCCTCTTCTTCGGATCGTGAGCCATACACCCACACGTACGGCACTAAGGAATGTTTGATATGATGTACCATGAGTAGAGCAATGGCCAACTTAATATCTACAAGTATTGATAAAATCAACTACGGCTTGTCTACGTCTGTAGCAGTTTGATATATATATATGGGGACAGCGATTCTATAAATTGATTACCCTATGATTCGTATAGACGACATTGATAAGGTATCTTATTCTGATTTGAATAGTGCGCTTAAGTAGCCAAATCGACGAGCGGATCGATGTTAGACTCAGAACTGTCTAAGACCCTCTTTTTCCAGAAAAGCTACCGGCACAACACGGTCCACTGAAAATGCATGGTGATGGCTATTTAGGAATTGATTGGCAGACCTGTACATTTTTTAGGTTGCGATTTGCTTTAGTACCCAGCCAATCCTACGCTTGGCATTATTGTTATGTGTATTGGACCCGGATAGCAATCAAGCTATCATATATAACTGCAGTAGTAACATCCATATCAGTCTATCACGACATTATTACCAATAGCCAGGATTTATGTGTGACCAATATAGCATCAATATTGTGGTCAAGTCCTTGATTCGCATGGGAGGCCCCAAGTCATCCGACGTCCTATATTGAGTGAGATATACCAAAAAGCGACCATTTGCAAATTTCAATAGTGACAGACTTACACGTCAATGTCATTGGCCACGCACGGATATAATTAGCTTATACAGCCATTTGACCCGTACAAAATTACTTATTTACTCATTTATGTTGATTTAATTCCTCTTTTCTGTTAACGCGTTACGGTGTACTTGATATAGTGCTACTCTCGGGTATTGAGCGCCTCATAATTTTTGTAGTACATAGGGCGCTGAATGGCAAAATAGCAGCTTCCTAATAAGTTGTATTTCGTATTTTATAGATGCATCACACCGATATTTCTGTTTGTCTCGCTGATATAATCAACCAAACAACTGATAAATCAAGCTGACATGGAAGATAGCTGCAAATACCCCATTGACACAGACGTTATGTCAATGTACAGTGTCCTGGTTAAAGTCGTTATCCACCTTGGAGACATGTTGAAGTCCGCGCAAAATCGCCACTAGGAAGCAAATAAAATAATGTTTTGAAAGAGCATCATTCTTGCTAAATGTATAGTGGGAGCATTCGACACCGACACAAAACGCCAAGCATCCAGTACTAGGTTAACGTCCGCTGCAAAAAATGTCTGTTCCAAAGACGTATGATTACTTTCATTGTTGTAGGTTTTTATTATAGTGTTATTAAAATGTCATCCAAGTGTATGTATACCATACGTGTAGCGCATACTACGGCGCGTTTCTCCACAGTATTGTTAGGCATTGCCGCGTAGCTTTATGATCGGGTCAATGAGTTGAAATTGAGAAACAATAGGATGGATGATGGCAGGCATGCGTTTGTGTGAATCTCAAACGACTCTGGTTCTCCCTATGTAATGTTATATGCCGCATGCACCTACATCGTTTTATCGGCAGGATAAGTTCATTGTTTATGGTCCTGCCCATTTATATGAAAGTTCATAATGCACGTAAGACACTAACATAACATATAACTTTGAAGGCGTGCTTGTCCCAGCCTTCTTCGAGTACATCGTTAGTGGCTTTATTTTCGGCATCGGCGACTCATGGGTCCTTTTTTCGTTAAAGGACAGCATGAGGGTAGCAACTACAAAGCGGGTCTGCAAACTAGGTAACCGCAACAGCATACGTTAACGAAACACGGCCAATTAACGTATCGGAAAGGTAAGGGCAGCAGCTCCCTTTGTCAATTACTTAAGCAACTCCATGATTGTGCATTCAGGGATTATCAATCAGGATATTGTGCAATGGTGATAGGACCGGATATATGTCAGTTATACATACTAGACTTTCTAAACGCATCATTGTTTTTCTGATAGAAATGCAATCGGAGGATATATCGATGATAATGGGGTGAAGTATTGAGATTGTTAGGTAGGGGTTCCTGCTGTAACTTTTTCACTTCACAACATGATGCCAGAATCACACGCATCAATATGACCTGCAAATTAACGTGTTCGCGCAGGTTTGCAAGTTGATTCGTGCACGTTGTCTGATGGCAATACCTAATATTGACAAAGATGGGGTCCGAACCTTACCATGATTCATTATCAGTAACGTTGTAGTGAGGATAAGGGATCACTCTGTGTGAATTGCTGTACTTCAATAAGCAATAAAGGCAGGCATTAATGTCTGTCGGCAACGATACGGAACAGATGTGGTGTGTCAATAGCCCAAGTGGATAAAAGCTTTGATCCAGGCTCAGCTTGATACTTTGTTAGCAACCCTCTTTGCTAATACTATCGACCTCAAACAGTATTTGCGCTAGCCTTGTCACATAACATCCAATGAACATATCAAAGCAGTATTGATTGAAAGATGTGTTGTGAAACTGAATGCAGAAAGTGTACTATGATTTGATACGTATTCGAAGCATAGGGGATTTACAGGCGATATTGTAAGCCTAAAGCCCCCTAAAGAAGCACTTACAAAAGAGGATAGTTCAGGTAGTAATAGTTCTTAATGATTTGAAGCTTGCAAAAAATCCTCTTCGAATAATGCACTTTCCTGACATAATTATCGGTCAACAATCAAATTTCAATGATTCATATTTTTATATTTCTCTTATTGTTGCAGATCAGTAAGCAGCATATAACGCAGCATATAAGTCTGTATTCAAATGATGCTTGCGATGCCAAATTATCCACATATCCAATTACGCCTACCAGTAGAATTGTCAATTATATAACTCCCTATACCCGCAGCTATTGAATGGTTGTGTCTACGCCTTAGATACCCAGACGAAGCGTATTCTTTGTGTCAAATTAATGAAGACCTGTTGCTATATAGCATCAGCAATAACCTAAAGGATATCACGGCATATGTCATTGAGCTACATAATGGATATGGGACTGAATATAGTGTGACTGGTCGATGCATGTTTTATCGATGAAGCTGAAATCAACGCAAAAATATTACTGGCATTTAATTGGGAGATGCTTTGTGGGAAAGCAAACAATTCCCTTAAAACCGATATTAGTAAATTATCAGGCAAACAATGGAAGGTTATATGTTACAGCATAAAAAGGCATTAACAAGAGGCCGACTTCGCACAAGGTTCCAACGCACTGTATTATATCAGCCGCTGCAAAGTAGATTACTATACCGTATCCATGCAGTCCGATTATAAACCTTAGTATTACGGCAGAGTTAAAAAAAAACCACCACGATGAGGTCAACGATGACATGCCAAGCGCCCCATAGAACCAATATGGAGAGACAACATATTCAGTACTTAGACGAATAAAGGAATCTGGAGTACCACTGATTCTGTCAATTCCATAGTCTCAGCGATGGACGTTCACGTGTGAGCGGTAATCGTAGTCGTCCTTGTTTGCTAGTTCAATTATTCAATTTGACACACAGCCAAACTAACGTTCGCATTTATCCATCTTGCCGGATCACAATCGACGTACGAAACACCCTCATTGACGTTGATTGCAGGCTAATTCCCGTCTGGTCATGCTTTAACCTCTCATATTTGTCCTTCTATTGTATTGTAGTAAGCAAAAGAAAAGAACATATTTGTTTATTCCACCTGAACACTAGAACAAGAAATACACGAAAATACCGGTTCGATTCCATTCGTTGCTTTATGAGTCCATAGTATTCGATCATTTTATTTCTCTCCGATTCGAAGTTTATCATGAAAGCCTGCACGATATGAGAGGTTAAAAATAGCACGTTTTTGTAAAGGCTGAATACATTATTTTAGGTGCGGTTTGATATAACAAAATAACACCGCTACGTTTGCTGAAGAGCAATTGTCAAAAGAAATATTGCTAGGTTTGAAAGCACATCCCCAAGTATGATTCTTACATATTGCCGTACGATGAGATTTGTGCAACAAGCATCCCTTGACCGACAATCGCTATCCCCTATCCACACTCACCTAATTCTACCCTAGCTTTGTTTGGCGCTTGTTGACTTTTCCTATGGGCGCTTATCGTAAAGTCATATAATACAATGATGCTGGCATCAAGCAAGTACCACATGGCGGGAGAGGAAGATGCTTAATCAATGCATTAAAGTGACTGTTAGTAGGAGCGAAGTTGCCTCGTGCTGTAGTAGGTCTTATACGAGTTCCGATAAATGATAAATAGAATGCAGAGTTGAATGCCGAAATATATTCATATTATCGGTCCAAGTGTTGTCCGTGGCTTAAATATTGCAGACCAGGAGATATGTAACGCGATTGGGGGTGTGGGGGCGGAAATTAGACTCACATAGTCCGATGATATAATGAACGGTCTGCGTTAATTGATCAACTGCTTTAGTAGTTAGTCAATCAGAGCGTTACTAAGGCTGCATAAATTTCCCGGGGCAATCAACAGAATCTTACATTTGCACCACAAAAAAGTTAAAATCCATCTTATCACGATGGGCTTGGCATGATGTTTGCTGTCGCGTATGCATATTCTCAGCTACGTTTTCTCAATGAATCGATCTCAGCTTATTCATGTTTTGGTTGCTGATGCTAGATGACGTTATCTCCTCATTCTGATGGAATATAATCCGATTAACAAAGAAGTTATCATCCGCCAGGTAGACGTAAGAATGGCCATCGAGTAATGAATGCGTTTCTCTCATAACTTGGTTTATGTTCGCACACTTTGTTGATATATGAGGAGCGCAGGCTGATGTGTGTACAGAACAATAACGCGACCGTTTCAATCTTTGTACCCTAACAACATTCGATCAAGCATCTTATCCTAATTACCAGTACGTAACTCAATTTGATTCTCCAAATCTGAGAAGGAAACACAAATACTGTTGAGTATTGACCGTCAATGCGTGCTTGCCCTATGGATAGCTTTTAAGCTCAAACACATTTGGTGTAGTCCCGGAGTTAGCCATCCGTGTCATGCTCGTTCATACCAGTTCGCATAGATTGATGACAGCTTGATAAGGTAATTAATGGTGCATTCATTACCCACGTGGACTTTCGATGACATTGATTGTAGCTGTTTTCTTCTTTTGTACATGTAAATAAGTGTTGCTGATGTGCAACACATCATATTAATTAATTTACGTCTATGTGATGGGTTTGAGTGCTTCTCGCCAGTCGACCATTATTGCACTTTCATCCTGCTTTGATGTTTATCACCGCCTTTGTTCTGGTGTCCATGCACGGTGCTCATAAATCGCTGTAGTAGTCGGTAAACGTCTAATGCCGTCCACTTTAGGTTTTATATTGTCAACATTTGGCATACAGGAGAATCATCCTACATAAAGAACGAATTGTAAATAATATGCCACAACTGTACACACAACATAATAAACATGGCATATTTGTTGATAATTCTAACCAAGCAATACGTTGTGTCAGCCGCAGAGTTAGCAATTCGAGGCTACATAACACCCGATTCAATCGTTAAAATGGCCAATCAATGAATACAATATGCATTTTACATTGCTTTCAAAGAACGTGTTAGCAACCCGAGTGAACAAAGCGGATTACTCTTTGTTATGCACTTAACCGCCTCGCCTTCATTATGTCGGTTCCTAGCATGCCATTTGGTATGTATCATCCTTGTGCGTTTACACACGTTGCAAGCTACCACGCATATATATTGAACTTGAGTTGAATTTGAATGATATAAATATTGATATTTGTAATCAATCACTGCATTCATTCCTGCATCCAATCTTCACTTCTACTCAAAACACTTTGTACATTACATCGTGCGTGCGTTAATTTGGCTACAGAAATCCCACTCGATGAATCCGCCCCCCTGTTGCGATCTATGCAGTGAACTATTGTGGCCAATGCAGTGAACCTTGTAGATAAACAGTGCATCCTGAATGTATACATATATGATGTGAATAGCGCTAATTAAGCACAATGTCACACATGACAGACAATGCTCTGCTATCTTTACAATGCATATAGATATAACACATAATACCACGTATGCGTAGTTTCGTCAAGTACAACCTTAGTGGAACTGTATCAAAGAGACATAAATATCGCTTGATTATAAGCATTTCATTTTCGATGCGCCATCGGCTACTGATCAATAAGTTCATACCTAGCGCATGTATGACAATTAATGCGATTATTTGGCTACCATTCTTTACACGAGTTGTTAAACCGGCTACCCATGACATAACCGTATATTAGTCAAGTAAACTATTTGACTATATATATCATATAGAAAAGAGATGTGGCCATGAATAGATTGGTTTTCGGATTTAAATAAGTCTTCTATACAAACAGGCTGAGTGGCCGAAAGTGCATCAGTATTAGCTTAAGTCACATCATGAAGCTTTGATCAACTTGAGCAATAAAGTATCTTGCTGAGCATTACAGAAAAAACATTAAATGAGGCAAAATAGTTATGTTACTCCCTGTTTTATCATTATATTTCGGTTTAACGTATATCGGGGGAAGCATTGTATGCATTAACTAAATCGAAATATGACTACAACGGCAAGCAGCAAAGGAACAAATATGACTTTAATGAAGATAATAGCGCAGATGGTGACGACAATAAATACGAATTGTGCCTAAAACACAGATCGGTCGGAACGTCTTTAATAACCTGGTCGCCCCTTACCTAGCAGTAACAGCGTACACGTACACGGTCTCTACTATAAGATACCAGAAATGCAATTAATCTCCTCATGCTCACTGTACCAATGCGTTTAACGGCTCTGTGGTGGGTGATATAACCAAAGCACCTTGTCCATTACATCAGCTACATTAAATACTTTGTCTAACGAGATTATTAAAAACAAACCAGTTATTCTCTGTGGATCGAGAAGTAATACGCCAATATTATACGGACACACCAGTATTGGCAAAAACAGCATCAAAAGAACCATATCTTTGCAGCTTAACAGCATGCGGCGTTCTTGTCAGATCTGAAACTAGACTCAATACCTGGCCATTTTTTTTTCAAATATATGCCTTATATGTGACTGTGCGTAAATTATTAAATGAATTTATACGACAATCGGTGAATCCACGTTTTCGTGGTAACAACACTGTCCTGGTCTACGTCTGATAGCTTTGAAACGTAATGGCTGTTGTCTACACTTCTGGACGTTAAACGTTAGTGGCATGGCACTTGGTTAAACATCATGTATACTGACATTGGCCGAATGATATCTTTTTCACGCATATTCAACTAGGTGAACCTATCATCCACATGGAAGGAATAAATGAAGGATAGCCAGACAATATGGCACTGCTTACCATAAAGTCATTCTTGTTGCCAATGTCGTACATTTCGGTTACATATAGTTTTTGTTTGTGTCCCAGTAGAGCTCATTTACTCAATAGATTGTGTTATGGTTGAATACAAACAGCATGATAAAGAACGCAATCTGTCACCATGACTCTACAACCATCACCAGTTTCCCATTTAGTACTAAGGGGTCGTATACCTTTCAATTTTACTGCGACCACCCACTTAACAAACGGATATGCTGGCAGCTTTAGGCGACAGAGCACCACTTAGCGGTATTGCCATATATGATGAAAGTGCGTTAACAGGGCCTCGACAGTCAGTACTTTGCCTAGCACTTGTTACCTATCGTCAAGTACGTAAGTTATGTGGCAGACTGAATGAAACTGCAACAAGCGATGAGGAAATGTGCAGCTGTATAACAAGAACTTGATTTATTTGAAGAAACTAACTTCATTTGTAGCAAGGATATTGACGAAAAATTAAAACACTTTGTCTTTATCTACGGAACATACAATCCAAACGCTATTCGTCATTCCTGTGCTTTATACGGTCATTCGGTTATAATCACATGAGATTAATACTGTAGATCCGTCTTTAAGCACAAGTTTAGATGACCGATTCTCTACATACAATGCATGCCTATCACTTGCATTATCTACTGTGAATACACGCCTGTCACTGAGGGGATTGCCCAAAAGACTACTATATGTGCCTTAAAGCTTGACACATAATCTTCCCTCTTCAGTCGTTAAAACCTGTTGCCCACAACGGTAATAGACGATGCCTCTAGCTATGTGATGTGTAGACTTTGGTGTGGTGACTGTAATTTGTACGCAAATAGTAGTATAGATGTTAGCGGTACTGGCACACCTATCTCATATGATTATGACACACCTATCTCATATGGGTGCAACCCAGAAAACACACATATACAGGGTGACTCACATGAGCCAGCGAACCGCTCGCACCTCCCCCCACCATATTAGCCCAGCCCTTCCAGCCCCTATGGTATAGGCCCACTAAAGAGGGCGACAGCATTGTCAACCATCTACAACAGGACTCTGAGGAATAAGCTCTTCTAAACGACTCACGCGCTCCAAAAGGTCCTCATACTTCGATTCCAATTCCCTCACCTTCTCCTCTACACCAGGACTCTGAGGAATAAGCTCTTCTAAACGACTCACACGCTCCAAAAGGTCCTCATACTTTGATTCCAAATCCCTCACCTCATTCTCAATGTCCACCTTCTCCTCCCATATATGTTCCACATCTGCTTGCAGCTCGGCCACCCCAATATGTTCATCGGTGCTCATTCTATACCTCAGATCTCATATGTTCAACATATCGACGCGTGCACATAGGCCAGAGTGTCTACACCACCTGGAGCTATCCACCGCTTTGAGTCAAAGGGGGAGAGAGAGAGACACCTTGTTAACGTGGAGCCCATATATTTTATGGCAGTCACTCCTGAGCATGTTCATTCCGTGGCGAAACTGCTTTTGGGCGAACAGTGACTCCACGTACTGAGCGTGTCGTAGATGCTTCTTCACCACCACCTTCTTCACACCCTTAGCTCTTTTTATCTCGCCCCCTCATCAGACATCAGGATAGAGTACATCTTAGGGCGCAAACCAACGTACTCCTTGATGGGCACGCCAGCGCACTCATCCTTCATCATACCCAGAACCTTTTTGTTTTTGTCACTGTGCAGGGCATGAGAAGGGTCAAAGTTACTAGTGTCAAAGAGATGCCCATCCTCCCTCATATCAGCATAGACGTCAGTGGTACGGATCTCAAGCAGCAGCGAGTCTGTGTCTGTGTAAAGCAGGTTAATATTACTGTCATATCTAGCCTTCATGGTATTGTAGTAAAAGTCATACATCAAGTGCTTGGAGAGGTCCAGAATGCACATGCCAACGTAGACGGGACGGTTCAGCACTAAGCGAATCTTGTGCATATGCAGGGCAGCTAGATCATCGTCAAACACTTTTTGTCGAGCATAAGCAGGGCTGGCCACAAGCCTACGTATTTTTTCTTTTCCCGATGAGCGCACAATCTTGACGTCGACTCGCCTCCAGAGATTCTCCATCATTTTACCAAAGACGGAGTTATTCATAAGTTTATAGAGATCCTTCACAAAGTCGCTGTTGGCGGCCTTGCGCAGATCTGTATTCATCCTTATGTAAGGCTCCATCCATGGACTCTGGTCAAAGACAAGCGCACGATGAATCTTGGTGAGTCTCAACCCCAAAGACAGATATAGCTTGAGGTTCCTGTAGTGTACCACATACTTCTCCTTGTTCCGCAGGTTGGGCACCAGCTTTTCAACTCCATTTCCGGTGCTCCCCAATGCACCTAGGAGATCTTTCTGGTAGTCTGACAACCACTCATTTTGCACAAGAAGCCGCTCCGGCGCTAGGGGGTAATCGTTGTGTTCGTCATGAAGCGCAGCAGGATACTCCAAGTCAACCTCAAGTATATACCCCGTTTCAGCATCATCGGGATGGTCCTGGATCTCTAGATTCTCAGGCCGTTCCACCCACTCAATACCCAAAGTAGGTAGGGCTTGGCTCATCGCCCACCCATACAGGTTGTTGGCATCGAGGTACTGGATATAGCTCGCTGGCTTATCCTGATCAAAGCCCTCCACGTATGGGTTGTTCGCTTTAGCGTGGCGATGTGATACCATGCTTATCCCACCGCGCAGCCCCTTCTCAATAAACAGGTGCTTGTCATAATCGGTGAGAAGCTCGAGTTCCACCCCTGTGCTCTTAAGAAGCGCATCCCACGACAAACCGGGGCTGGTATAGTAGTGGGCCGGATCCAACCCGTATTGCTTAAGACAGGTTTTGCGGAATGTTTCAAACACATCGGCCAGGAGCAGTACATCCGTGCGTAAGTAAAGGTCATGGTAGTCCCCCATGTTTTTACAACCAAACGCATTCCAGACTTTCTGGGCGTGTTCATAGTCTGCAGCAGATATACCCTGTTCAGAGAGCTTGCTGTAGAAATCATGGATCGGCGGCAGTGGAGCATCAAACTTATCCCAGCCATCCATGAACTCATAGGGATACACTCCCTTACGCAGCAGCAAGCGCCGCTTCATCTGGTCTGGCTCGTATTCCGCCGTCACAGCAAAGGCATCTGGGTTGTTAGCAGACACAAGCTTGTCGAGCGAGGCTAGGAGGAACTGTGCACTGTCAATGAAGCGCAACTGTCCGACCAACAGGGAGATATACTTCTCCATGTTATTTGGGATGCAGTTGATATTGCCCTCCACTTTGCTTATACCCTGCATCAAGAGATGGGAGTCGTAGCCCCGCAGGTTATGGAACACCACAGGGATGGGTGTTGTCTTGGGACCCAGCCGAAGTTTCAGGTTACACACGTTATGGGCTGGCCCTCTGTACAAGCCTGTTATATGGCAGTAATCGCGAACAGAGTCACAGCCCAGTTTTGTCTTGGACACATGACAGTGAGTTGCAGCCTTATGTGCCCTTCTATTCTCCCGAGTCATCCGCATAGGGACAGGCTTGGACAGAACTGCTTTGATCTTTTGCTCCTCCTGCTGCAGAGCCTGTAAGAACTTCTCCACAACATCGCTTTCTCTATAAACCACAGGGGGTTCTGTCTGCCCATCACATCGGACAACCACATAGCCGTAACCACATGGCTCATGCTCCTGCGTTCTCTGCGTGTTGCTCTTACCAGGATTAGGCGCAGGTCCCGGAAGCTTCACTGTGAGCGCCTCAAAGTCGGCATAGATAAGATAGGGGACAGCAAGCTGTTTCTGCCAGTTCTGGAAGGATAATATGTTCTTCCCTTCCTCAGGCATGTCAACTCGCACAGCAGTCTGCCCGATACCCATGCACTCAGGTTTGTGCGCCAGGAGCAGTTTCTCAGTGGTGTATCCATGCAAGCATCGCTCGCAGAAGAACTTGCGGTGCTCGTACTTACTCTCTGGTCATACAGCAGGCGGTTCAGGTCTTCGATCTGCGTGTAATGAAACCTACCGTCCTCCTCAATCAGCATGAGGTTTATACATGGACCAGGCTGTCTGCTGATACGGTGAACGATGGTGGCCTTTCCATCCCAGCCAAAGACATTCAAGCCGCCTACTTTAGCATGTTTTTCTATCTTCTCAATCTGCGAGATAGGTGTTGGATAGTCCACACCTTTTCCTTCTAA
The DNA here is from genome assembly GCA_034190875.2 of Urechis unicinctus. Lineage (NCBI taxonomy): Eukaryota > Metazoa > Annelida > Polychaeta > Xenopneusta > Urechidae > Urechis > Urechis unicinctus. The sequence goes on from CM067353.1 coordinate 84,208,217, forward strand.
GAGTCTTAAGAGCGGCTTAATGTTATATTTTGATGGTCGCTGCGGGTTCTTGGCAGCCGGGTGCAGAGCCGCTTCAATGGAATATAGAACGCAGAGTGGGTCGTTTGTGTTTTTTACGTTTCTAATTGCCTTCTTTACCGCCAGCTTTCTCGGCAGTTTCAGGTAGGAGCCACCTTTCAATGGCTGGCAGTTTGCAATATCAATCCACAGAGTTGTGACCGCCTGAAACTCCCAGCCAGAACCTTGGTTGGTCCACTTCTCCAACCGCTCTTGGATATTAGCATTGCACTGGTCCAGCTCATCGTTAATATCTTCTAGGGAGAGAACCACCTGCTGCTTATTACGCAATACAGGCTCAAAATACTCAGTGCTGTCATCATCTGAGTGCTTGGAGAGTCTTACCTTAAGGGCAAACTGACACTTGATTCCACCTAGCTCTTCCAGCTCACCAGTCAAAACTTTATGCATCTTCCGACGCATGCCCTTAAAGAACATCATAAGGTCCGAGCTAAGGGGGTGAGACTCAGGAACGTTCATCACCCATCCACGCAAATAGTTTTTAACAGCCCACTTAGTCTTCTTGAAGGCAAGACGCGCTGTGGGGACTGCGGACTGGGTTGTGGGAATGCGTGGGGCAGGGACAGGTCTGCGTGGGGCAGGGACTGGTCTGCGTGGGGCAGGAGTGGGGACAGGGGTGGCACGCACCCCAGCCTTTAATCTAGCGAAAATCGCCTTGTATGTACGGTCATATTCATTACGCACTTGGAGTGCTTTGAGTGCAGCCTTAGAGCGTGGATAAGGAGGCTGAAAACCGTGAATTGAAACATAATCGTTTTGGGCTTCACGTGCTCGCTGATTATGAGTCATGTTTACTATACAGTTCCATTAGTCTAAAAGGGAATTCGTTGATACACAAAAGGCAACAACAATACAGCGAGCGGACTTTGACCTATGCAGTAAACACCCGTCTCTGACAAGGTGCCAAGCTTCGTCGCACCTAGCCGCCAAACCATGTTGTTGACAGCGCTACAAGATTTCTATTTTTATACAGTGGGGAATCCCCGTTCAGTGGCGCCGACTGGCGTGTCCCCAGCTATAGGCCGTTGTGAAACAATTTTTTGGGCAAGACGAAGACGACTGTGGTTGACTTTATCGAACCCACAATCCATGCACAATCCTACCTTATTATTTTTTATAGCCTTCTGACAACCCGTACAAAGACGATTAATGACACCATGTTTTATCTTATATCTGTGTAGTCCACAAAAATCTTGCTCTTGCGTACAGGGCCTGTTACAGGGGACTTTCTTTCTGAGCAATATCCATGGGCACTTATTGTCAAATACTACCATTGTTATATATATAGATATCTATTAGTCTAATTGATAATACCGTCTGGCGGCAACTGGGTATCGGACGGCACCACAAGCAACTCCCCCTTTACAAAGCCACGGAGAGGTCCATCCAGCAAATAGTATAGTACAGGCTCACCAGATTTAGTGACAGAGCTTCCAATCCGGTAAACATTGAGTGACCACACAGGGTCAGTTGCCCGCCGCCGGTGGTCTTGCTCTGCCTCACCAGAGGGAAGCTTTTGCTCTTTGACCCCCAGAGGGCGCCCTGGTACGACTGCAGAGGGCTCTTGTGCAACTCGTTTTGCCTTTTTTCCAGTCAAGCGGGTCACCTCATTATTTATCGCAGAGACTACAGCCTGCAGTCGAGAAACCCACTAAGTCGATCGTTTTCCAGTATCCCTTAACTCTACGGCATACTGGTGACCAAAGAGTCGTTCAGCAAGGGTTCGGTTAAAGCGTTCCACTATACCCTGGTCTCGATGGATATTCACACGGCCACGTCTGACTGATACTCCATGTTTTACTAACAGCTGATTCGCTGCACCCATAAACTCCCGTCCGGGGTCCACCTGAAGTAGTTTAGGCCAATGCAGCGGTCCTCGTTTGTATATCCTCTCAAGTGCACCTGCGACCTCCTTAGCCTCTATTGTAGTCAATGGCTCAGCCGCTTTGTAGCGCGAGGCCACATCAACCAATGTTAGGGCATACTTGTAAGTCCGGCGCTTCACAACGTCATTGGGGACAGGGACATCAAACTTTGGCCTGGGAATGTGTTTTGGCACTGGCAGGTAAATTTGCCATATAGCTTGCTTTGTTAGCCACCCCCTGGCAACTTCCTCAGAAACCCTCGCTTCTGTTGCAAGCTTCTTGATAGCTGTAATGCCTTTCCAGTATCCCTTAGGACTATAGTAGATCTTTTGCATGCGACGATCCATATACAGAAAACGTTTGAGTCTCCAAATGACCTACTTAGCAAGCCTGTATGCAACCAGCCCAGTCGCAGCCATATCCAGTATAATGAACGCCACCTCACGCCCCCTCTGTTCATCTGAGGGCTCGTAGAAGTCTGAAAGCTGCGGCTCAGAGCCCAGCGGGTCGACGGTTTTATTCGTAATTAGGGCGTACTCACGCATAGCCTCGTCCGCATCCTTAAATGTATGCTCGGCATGGTCCTGGCGGCGTAGTTGCTCATTGATGAAGTCTAAACGCTCAGTTCTCTTCTTGGCCCATGCTGCCTGAGCAGATTGAAGCTGCTCGATTGCCATATCATGGCGTTTACGTTCCGCGTCCACTTGGCTGCCTCGTAATTTAGAGAATAAAAAGTTGCTCCCAGAGAATGCAAGGGCGTTAACAAGAGCACCCCCAACAAGTAGCGCGAGTGTGGCCATTACTTCAGTATATCAACTGGTAAGATTCCTTGTTTAATTAGCATATCCTTTGTGGCCATAGCTAGTGATACATCGACAACAGCCATAGCCAGGTCCCGTGGGGTGAAATAAAGACGTGGCACCCCACCACCCAGAGCCATCTTAGCAAGCTTGGCATAGCCTATTGAAATACCGGAAACAACTACTCCGTGGTACAGAGCGTTTACGAGCATTTTTCCATCAGTAAATGGTGTTGTCATCTTATTCCATATAAAACGGATCCTTTAAATGAGCGTCTGGAGGCTTTTGTACCACAACCTGTTTAGGGTGTGAGGCTACCATCTGGTGCCTGTAGCAATACAATGCCAACACGCCAACATCGCCGACAACTAAAGGCACAGCCCATGTTGGCCACGTCCACCTCTCCATAGGTTTGCTCGTTGATATTGGCTCGACAGCTTCGTCTCTACCATCTGTAAGCGCTGCCTTAGCCTCTCGGAGCTCTCTCAGAAGCTTATTTTGATTGGCTTTTCGAGCTGCAGCACCCTTTTGTCCTGCCGCAACCCTTTTAGCGTTTTTTGTCACTGACGTTATCTCCACCGGTGTTGTCTCCCCTTGATTCGTGTTCGTTTCTTCCATGCTTACTTACTAAATTTATTTGTCCAATTGATAGCACTTAGTAAGCACCTGTTATAGCGGAGTTAAGCACATGCTATAGCGGAGTTAAGCACATGCTATATCAGAGTTAAACACATACTATAGCAAGGAAGTGGTGTCTTCCTCTCCACCTGCCCCTGTTGTTTCGGTGCTTGTTTTTCCAAATTGACAGTGCTTAACTGTTGTTAAAGCCGCAGTTAAGGGAGCTAAAAACATACCATAGCGATGATATAGCTCACAAGTGCCAGTGCTTAGCGCGTGTCCAACAAACGGATCCGTCTCGAGGTCTGTAATTAGCCTTGGCTGGTGTTCTGGTGGGATTGGTAGAAACATACAAGCAATACCTGAGTACAGCTGTAGCAGTGTCTGACCTAGAGTACGTGTCATGCTGGCACCTAGCCGAGCCTCGTATCTCACATACAGCTTTATGATCTCTTCATCAGACATTGATTCAACCTGGTCAATTGTAAGGCCCTTCAAACCAAGGTACTGACGGGCCTGACCTCCGGCTATGACGGCAGCAAGCCTATCTCTCTTAGAAGACATATTTACACCAGGGGTGCAACTAGGTTCCGCTCCCCCAGACTTTCTCTCCACTAAGCCAGTCGAGTCCTGTTCAAGGAGTTTATCAATAATGGTATCAGGATCCATGAATATACGTATACGCCTTCGAGCTTCAAAATACTGCACCGCTACCCAGATGAAGAAACCTAAATTGATTACTGAGGCAGCGGCTGCTATCAAGGCCAATATCACTTCAATCGACGGCATATGCAGTAGGCTGATCAGTCTTCAGCAGCAGTTTTGGTGCTTGGTCTTTGCTAGTAGTTGGCATACTGTGGCACGTTCCTCCTTTGTTGGAATTACATCATTTTCACGTAAGGCGTCTTCAAACGAGTCACGGTCCTTGGTGTGAAAGAGCACCATCCAGCGAGTCTGCTCACGTAAGTCCTTCAGCACAGAGTTGTACTTTTGGGTGAGGACCCAGACACTTTGCTGCGCATGGCGGCCGCTAAAGGCCAGTTCAGATAACATGTCTTTCTTCTTGGTTAGGGCCTTTGTTGCCGAACAGTCATCAATAATGTACAGGGTTGGCTCGCACTTAAAACAATGGTAGAAAGCCCTCAGGTGGTCATGGAGCCGCTCTCCTGGATCAACCACGTACACCTCTGAATCATCCCACACCCATGACCACGTCTGATAGGCCTCGTTGAAACGTATGGTAGGGCAGAGGATTACAATATGCTCGAAGGCACCAAAGAAGGGCCCTTCAAGTAGGTCGAGGATGAATGCGGTTTTCCCACATCCTGTCTGCCCACAAACAATTGCCGAACAGGGACCATCTGGAAATGTAAACTTAGTAGACTGCGCTGACGAACCTGCCATCTTTAATGTTAAGCTGTGCATCCATTACAATATACATATAAACGTTCAATGTGCCCGCCGCCTCTGCCTTTTTTGTGATCTGTATGGTGATGCCCTCAGACGCATTCTCCACAGCCCTGCCACTACCGTGCAGCTGGTCGTCATCACTCGTCTTTAAGTCGAGCCACAGAGCATACTTGGTGGTTAGGTACTCTCCAAGGGAAACGTCTGACAATGACAGGTCTTTTAATGCTATTGCTACACTGGGGTCTCGTTTACTCGTTGCTGCACAGGCCTTCTTCACCTCGTCCCACTGCTGGTAGCCACGCATGCCCTGGGCATAGAGCTGATTGGGGATGCCCTCAATGGTCACCTCGACCTTCGTTATCTTTGGGTTGTAGAACGACTCTGTTTTCCTGGCGAATGAGGCGTTGGTCGGGTTTTCAAAGAGCAGTAGGATGCCCTTCATGCTGCGAGCCGGCACGTTCAGGTTGATGTTCCACAGTGTATCTCTTTTATTGTATACAAGCTTCCTGTGACGAAGCACACGGTCATACAGAATCGAGAGCCGACTTGTGTACTGTGTGCGTATCATGCGGGCCAACTCTGTTTGGGTAACCATGTCATACTCCAGCGAGATGCCATCAATTTTGTAGCTTGCAGCGGTGTCGCCTGTTGCGTGAATCACGCGGTTGTAGTCGTTGAATGTGAGCTCGTATTCCAGTCTGTCACTAAGCGCACTCTGGTAGAATGGCATGTGGCTCTCGAGGAGTTCAAAATCAAGCGGAACGTAGAACCTGTTACCATACACATCGGCTACGGCCTTGTCCTCTTCCTCGGTATCAACCTTGTCTCCTGCCCCCACTCGTATCTTAGTTGCGTTTCTGTCATCTGATGTGTCAATGCCCTGATACTGGAGGCCCTGTCTCTCCTGTGCAGTCCGCCACAATTCGTGGTAACAGTGGTACACATCGCTGTCATCAATAGACATGACCTCATTGCCAGAAATCTTGATTGTCAATTTCTTAACCACGGCGCGGCCCAGGTTTTGCACAACGCTGCGGTTAACATCAGTCGAGGTCAGCGTGATTGTAAAGGCCAGCCGTGCTGTCCCTGAAACAATGACGTCGTCTGCGCCTAGATTGGGGAAGCGAACCAGCAGTTGTTGGTTCTGGTCAATAGTGCTTGGATTGTTTGTAACGCATACAGATTGTCGCACGCCCTTTACCCCGAGCGGTTCGCGTATCCGGCGGTGTGGGTTTAGTTTGCGTCCGTAAGTACTTGTCATGTTGAATGCTTAATTACACTTATATCTTTAACACACAGACATGGAGTTTGATAACCCAGGATTTGATGATGCAGATGAGGAGGGGGCTATGGGATGGGAGGGTAATGAGACTAACTTTGATGATGAGGAGACTAACCTGATTGACGAAACTTTAGATACGTCGAGTACGATTATTCCACCTTGGGCTATTACTGAAATACCTGCGGGGTTAACAGAAGAACAGGTGGGTTCCAAAGAAGAAACTGAAGTCTTAGTTACGAGGTGGGAGAAGGCAGTGTCTAAGCATGGGCTGCAGGCCACTCTGGAGTTTAGATCGTCTCAACAAGGTGACCTTTGGGTTAAGTGGGGCCGAGAATGGAAGCTTCTGACATGGAAGAACAATCCCAACAAATTCCTCTCTCCTAGGAGTATCCTAGATTACGGTGGTGCACAGCTTGCTCGGGCTCTCGGAGTGACCCCTGAACTATCCACAAAGGCAGCAAAAGCCCTACAAGGCGTTTACCAAGCTGCTGCTAAAGCGGAAGCTGCACTTCCAAAGTTAGAAATGAGCAGCACCGAAGCCATGACAGAGTAAGGTGGTGTGGAAGAAACAAGCTTCATAGAGGGCGTTCATAACGCCATAGAAGACCTAGGTACACAAACAGACAACGAACTACCACTCAGAGAGCTTATGGGGCTTGATAAGGCTATGCAGACCCAGAGGGGTGAGCTGGTCAATAACCTAGCTAAGATAACTGAGATAGAAAGGAATATAAAACAGCGGGAAGCTAAAATGGCAAGCCTGGAGAAGGAAGGGAGGGATGATAGTCGAGCATGGAGATTCCAAGCAAATGAGCTTGCAGAGCTGCAGGACCTGCGGCGTGTCCGTGTTGAGGCTACCTCTGTAAACCGTGAACGTCTGCGAACCCCAATCTCGACCCTGGTAGTTGCTTTGACGGGTGGAGGGAGCACTAGTCCTACCCCGGCACCAACGCCGACACCAGCTGATAAGCCTGGTTTAAAGGAACGGATTAAAAAACTGCTGAACTCTTTGGCAAACGTCCTGAATAACCTAGCCGGTAAGGCAGCAGCTGCCCTTCCAGGAATTATTGGCTCCATCGTATCATGGCTGCTTACGTCAGCTGCAAAGGTGGCTGGTTGGATGGCAGAACACGTATAGGCCGCAGCTGTGGCGGTGGGGGGAGTTATCCTCCTGATACTCCGTGACTTACTACGTAGCAAACCAAAGCACAGATAAGCCTATAGCGATTCCACCCATAATAAGAGCGGTTTTCTCATCCTCGTGCACCCCACGCAGACCGGTTTCGTCCATAAGGGCCGGCCCTGGAGAGGGGAGTTTCATATCTGTATCTGTATCTGGCGGAGGGTCAAAGCTTTCTCTATCCGGAACCACCGGAACCGAGTTGACATCAGCATTGCTGCCTATCTGCTGCTCCTCAGTTGCAATGGTAATCAGATTGTTGTACCCAGCAACGTCTCCAATGGCGAGGCTCATATCAGACGGAGCCATGTACAGGCCCGTTCCAAACACATAATCAACCTTTGAAAAGGCATTCTGGAGTACGTTCTGATACTGTCGGATAGATGACGGAATATCCACTGGGGAGTTGATGGCATTCTCAACGTTGACCTGAAATGGCTTTTGAGCATCAAAGGACGTTCCAACACCTAGTATCTCTGAGCGGGTCTGCACCTGAGCCTCAAGAATGGCCCATACATAGGTCCTGATGCTGTCGTTAATTCGCTCAACGCCGGTTTGTGTAAAACCCTCAGACGTGTCCAGTATGAAGGTACTCCAGGCCTCGTCTGCTTCAGGTCCCTGTGCTAGATGTAAAACAGCACCCATTCTCTCCTGAAAGGATTGTAGGTTTTTCGCGTGAGCAAAACCTGGCTTTGTATCCTTTTCCGACTCAAAGGCCATCCGTGTAGGGTCATAACGAACGTTTCGACCAGCAACCTTGACAACACTCCCGTAACCATACCCATCATGTGCATATAAGATACACAGACCACTATTAGCTACGGCTGCCTTCTGGCGCCAGTCTGTGTTTGGTTGAACACCAAAGTTAGTCTCTCATATGCTCTCTTGTCATATGTATTGTTATAGGGGTCATAGGCATGATCCTGAGGTAGAGGCGCTTGCAGTTCTGCTAATAAGCGACGCACTGTATAATAAAGGTGAAAGGTGTATAGAGCTTTCACGAGTTGAATCCCAGCCTCGAGGTGGTCGTGGGATGACACACCGCAGCCGGATGTTGCACACCACACTGCAAAATTTACCTGGTTCTGCCAAAACTGCATTGGATTTGTCAACCAGTCTTTTACTACTTTGTCCGCTGTTACCAGCGGCACCTTATAGTTACTGAATAGATCAGGAAACTTTGCTGTGAATGTACCACCATTGTGAACAACTTGAATTGTTTGTCGGGTTAGTTTATCTCCCACACCATATGAGGCTGGATACACCCCGCCCGCTTTATATGTAGCTTTTCTATTGATACTAAAGGCTTGTTTATTCATAGTGCTATGTATTACACTCTGTCAAATGTTCAAAGCGGCGACGCTGTGTCCCTGCAAAATCCTATTGACAACACTGCGGGCGGTCTATGTGTTGGCCTAAGGTCAATCACGTATACTGTGGGCTGGTACAATCTCGAATCAAACGAGACCATTCAATGGCAGTCAAGAACTTCAGAAGAGGGAGGATCTGTCCAATTAATACCTGGTCTTTGGAGTTTCAGCCTTCTTCAGCAGCAGATTACATCAATAGGTCTTGGTTTAGAGGTTAATGCTGTAAATGGGGTTATAACCCTCACAATTCCTGATAATGGGGCTGCACGCATATCAGACGGTGTGTTAAAAATGTTGGGTCTTGATGACGGTCAGGGTAGGCAATTAATTCCTTCAGGTACTTACATAGGTGACCGGCCCATCAACTTTAGCATCTTTAACACAATTTATGTTCACCTCAATCAAGTCAGCACCACGCACAACATGCTAGATGGTGCGCCCACTACACTTCTTGAAGTTGTTGGCTTAGAGGGTGGCTCTTTCGGTGATATTATAACCACGAACATCGCTAATCCTGTCTGTAAGAGTGTCACTAGCGGAACAGTGCATGAGTTAAAGGTTCAGTTATGCGATAATAAAGGAAGGCTATTAGATAACAACGACTTACCTGTTAGCGTTGTTCTTAAATTTACAAGATGTCAATAAAAACGAGTATTTATGGACCTAGGCAAAAACCGGCAAGCACTGCACTTTCTGCAACGATCATACTGGAGTCAAACAAAATACGGACCAGTGGGAGACAACGAGGAAGGGCTGCGTTGGAGGAAGTGACTACTCCTCTATCATAGGGCAAAACTACTTCAGCAGCTATAGCAAGAAGCTGACATAAAAAAACTAGCAACGAGGGTGTTCGCTTTAGCGCACCCTGCCTCTGGGGTACGACTTTTGAGGAGGTTGCAATTGCTGTATTGGAGAAGGTGTACGACACCAAGGTCTAAGGATATAATATCTATATTGAGGGCGGCGTGACGGCCTACTCTCCGGATGGCTTTTGTGTCGGGGTGTTTGTCGACTGCTTTTTCAGGTTGTGCTCCTTTGAGGACCTGGGGAGAGCTGAGGCGTATAACCAGGTGTATCACAAGGATCAGAAGAAGTATAAGGAGACGGTGGCTTGGGGGTGGGTGTCCATTGAGGGGCTTGAAGACGGCGACTATAGTGCGAACGGGAGGTTTAATAGTTGCCTGGGCTTGGAACAGGAGCATCACGGTCCTTGGTTGGAAAGACCGAGTGGGAGCACAGAGAGGCCGCCGGGGGCTTTCTACTGTTGGAAGCTCTTTACGATGAGATTGATAACCGCTCGTCCCGATCCCGACTTTATCGAGAAGAACGACGCTAAGGTTGCCCCATTTATACATGACCTCAACCGCGTGAAAAATGGAACTTACAGCGACGGTCTCAGATATTTATCACTCAATGACCTCTATGGTGACTAACTACTGGTGTGGGCCTATACCATAGGGGCTGGAAGGGCTGGGCTCATATGGTATAGTATAGGGGGAGGTGCGAGCGGTTCGGTGACTCATGTGAGGCACCCTGTATATGTGTGTTTTCTGGGTTGCTGTATTAGATTGCTGTGCTCGTACCCCCAGTCTCTATACTACTGCCCTCTCCAGGTCCTCGTAGGCGCACAACCTGAAGACGCAGTCGACAAACACCCCGATGGTCGCCACCGGGCTGTGTTGCAAACCCAACAGAACCTGAGGCTTATACATGTTCGGAATCACCCTCCCAGGACTCCGAGAGTAGGGGCACTTTAGCTCGAGCAGCACAACCTCCTCAGGATGCGTTTGGTATAGAGTTCTCCAACCTGTTTGATAAATACTTAGTACCAGACATAAACGACGACAGCCTTTTAGTTGGCTGGAGAATCAACCACATGCAATACTGGCAGAACCAGGTAAACTTTTTTGTATGGTGTTCAACAAGCGGCTGCGGGGTTTCTGCCCTGGACCACCTCAAATCTGACTCCCCAGCACTAACTAACCTGTACACAATCCAAGCACTATTGACCAGAACCAACAACTGATGTTTCGCTTCCCCAATCTAGGCCCAGATGACGTCATTGTTCCAAGGACAGCACGGCTGGCCTTTGCAATCACGCTGACCTTGACTGATGTTAACTGCAGCGTTGTGCAAAACCTGGGTTGCGCTGTGGTTAAGAAATTGACAATCAAGATTTCTGGTAATGAGGTCATGTCTGTTGATTACAGCGATGTGTACCACTGTTAGTACGACTTGTGGCGGACTGCACAGGAGAGACAGGGCCTCCAGCACAATGGGCATTGACACATCAGATGACAGAAACACAACTAAGATACGACTGGGTGCAGGAGACAAGGATGAGGCCGAGGAAGAGGACAAGGCCATAGCCAATGTGTATAGTAACAGGTTCTACGTTCCGCTTGATTTTGAACTCCTCGAGAGCCACATGCCATTCTACCAGAGTGCGCTTAGTGACAGACTGGAATACGAGCTCACATTCATCGACTACAACCGCGTAATTCACGCAACAGGAGACACCGGCGCCAGCTACAAAATTGATGGCATCTCGCTGGAGTATGACATGGTTACCCAACCAGAGTTGGACCGTATGATACGCACCCATACATAGGTCGGCTCTCGATTTTGTATGACCGTGTTCTTCGTCACAGGAAGCTTGTATACAATAAAAGAGATACACTGTGGAACATCAACCTGAACTTGCCGGCTCGCAGCATGAAGGGCATCCTACTGCTCTTTGAAGATCCACAGGGTGCCTCATTCGCCAGGAAGACAGAGTCGTTCTACAATCCAAAGATAACAAAGGTTGAGGTGACCATTGAGGGCTTCCACAACCAACTCTATGCCCCAGGGCATGCGTGGCTACCAGCAGTGGGATGAGGTGAAGAAGGCCTTTGCAGCAACGAGTAAACAAGGCCCCAGTGTAGCAATAGCAGAGGACGTCTCCCTAGGAGAGTACCTAACCAGTAAGTATGCTCTGTGGCTCGACTTAAGGACGAATGATGACGACCAGCTGCATGGTAGTGGCAGGGCCATGGAGAATGCGCCTGAGGGTATAACTATTCAGATCACGAAAAAAGTCTATATGTATATTGTTATGGATGCACAGCTTCACATTAAAGATGGCAGGTTCGCCGGCGCAGTCTACTAACATGGGCTTGATGAAACCGAAAACTGAGTTTACATTTCCAGATGGTCCCTGTTCGGCAATTGTTTGTGGGCAGACAGGATGTGGGACCGCATTTATCCTCGACCTACTTGAAGGGTCTTTCTTCGGCAACTTCGAGCATATTGTAATCCTCTGCCCTACCATACGTTTCAACGAGGCCTATAAGACGTGGTCATGGGTGTGGGATGATTCAGAGGTGTATGTGGTTGACCCAGGGGAGCGGCTCCATTACCACTTGAGGGCTTTCTACCACTGCTTCAAGGGCTAGCCTACCCTCCACATTATAGATGACTGTTCGCAACAAAGGCCCTAACCAAGAAGAAAGATATGTTATCCGAACTCGCCTCTAGCGGCCGCCATGCACAGCAAAGTGTCTGGGTCCTCACCCAGAAATTCAACTCTGTGCTGAAGGATCTACGTGAACAGACCCGCTGGATGGCACTTTTCCACACCAAGGATCGTGACTCGTTTGAAGACGCCCTACAAGAGAATGATGTGATTCCAACAAGTGAGGAACGTACCACAATACGCCATCTACTAGCAAAGACCAAGCAAGCAAAACTGCTGCTGAAGACCGATCAACCCACTGGATATGCTGTCAATTGAGGTGAAGCTGGCTCTAATAGCAGCCGCTGCTTCTGTAACCAATTTAGGTTTCTTCATCAGGGGAGGATTGCGATATATTAGACTTCGAAGGTGTATACGTATATTCATGGATCCTGATACCATTATTGATCAACTCCTTGAACAGGATGCGGCTAGCCCGCCGGCCACAAAATCTGACCGAGCAGAACCCTGTTGTAGCCCCGGAAAAGACATGTCTTCAAGAGAGATAGGTTTGCTGCTGTCATAGTTGGGAGACAGGCCCGTCAGTACCTCGACGATCAGCACCTGTCGACTGCAAAGATTGAATCAATGTCCGATGAAGAGATTACAAAGCGCTATGCAAAATATGAGGCTCGGCTGGGTGCTAGCATGATGCGGACTCTGGGGCAGTCAGTTCTCCAACTGTTTTCTAGAACGCTTTAACCGCACACTTGCTGAGCGGCACTTTGGACACCAGTATGCCCTAGAGTTAAGAAATACTGGAAAACGATCGACTGAGTGGGTTTCTCGACTGTAGGTTGTAGTCTCTGCATAATGAGGTGACCCGCTTGACTGGGAGAAAACCTAAAGAAGCCATAAAGGCATAACGAGTTGCACAAAAGCCCTCTTCAGTCGTACCAGGGCGTACGCTGGGGGTCAAAGAGCAAAAGCTTCCCTCTGATGTTGGCGTTCGCTACCTCGAGCAAGACCACCAGCGGCGGGCCACTGACCCTCACTCGATTGTTTACCAGATTGGATGCTCTGTCACTAAATCTGGTGAGCCTGTACTGTACTATTTGTTGGATGAACCGCTCGTGGCTTTGCAAAGGAGGAGCTGCTTGTGGTGCCGCCCGATACCCAGCTGCCACCAGACGGTATTACCAATTAGATCGGTAGTAATGGAAGCAACTGGAAAGTGTCCCTGGATATTACTCGGGAAGGGAGACCCTTGTGACAGGCCCTGTAAGTTTGACTTTTGTGCAATGCACAGGTTTAAGATTAACCTGGGGATCGTAAATCGGCTTAGTGTAAAGTGCCAGAAGGGCATAAAAAATAACCTAGGATTATGTATGGACTGTGGATACGAAGGGGTTAACCACAAGCACCTTTGTGAGAAGAGGAGGCTTGAGGGCAGTGAACTGGGTCACAGGAAGGCCCGGGTGGCGACTCATGTTGAGACTGAGGAAGGAGTGCTAGATAAACCTTCTCTAGCTAGGAAGACTAAGCCCCCACGTCCGACGGCTGCCCCCGTCATAGATGGTGGTGTCACACCCCCTCAGGCTAAGAAGACCGCTCCTTTACGCTCTCGGCTCAGGAAGGCCACCCCCAGTCTCACTAAAGCCGGCTTAAGTGCGAAAGTGGATAACCTCCTGATCGCTGAGGGTGAGGGAGAGGTGTCCATCAGTGGTGTGGGAGAGATGCGGGAAGTTCACCGTCAGGAATCAGTGGCTGGTCGGGGATGAAAGATGTGGATACACCCAAGGCTGAATACGATACACCCTGTCTGCTGGCGGTCTATGCTGGGTGGTAGGCCTGGGGCTTCATGGTGTTGTAGTAGAAGTCGTATATGAGGTACTTGGACAGGTCGAGTATGCACATTCCCAAATAGACTGGGCGGATGAGGACCAGGTGGGCCTTGTGGATGTGGATGGCGGCCAGGTCGTCGTCAAATATTTTCTGCCGGGCAAAAGAGGGGCTGGCAATGAGCTTTCTTATTTTGTTGCCATCTGCAGTACGGACCAATTTCACATCAACCCTCTTGAGGAGGTTCTCCATGGTCTTGCCGAAGACGGAGTCACTGGTTGCTGCCTTGCGGAGATCTGTGTTCTTCCCGATGTAGGGCTCCATCCAGGGGCTCTGGGTGAACGATAGAGCACGGTGTATCTTGGTCAGCCTCATCCCCAGGGTCAGATACAGTTTGAGGTTCCTGTGTTGGTGTACGTACTTCTCCTTGTTCCTCAGGTTCGGGACCAGATTCTCAACCCTGGTGCGCTGTACTCGTCAAGAAAGTTTCGCTGGTAGTCTGAGAGCCACTCGTTCTGCACAAAGAGTCGTTCGGATGCTAGGGGGTAGTCGTTGTGGGCGTCGTGAAGTTCGGGTGGGTACTCTAGGTCAACCTCAAGGATGTACCTTGTCGCGGCTTCATCAGAGTGGGTGCGGACTATTCTAGAAAGCGTCTCTGGCCGGTCCACCCATTCAATATTCGAGGTCGGTAGGGCCTGGCTCATTGCCCAGCCGTAGAGGCTGTTGGTGTCGAGGTACTGGATGTAGCTTGTGGGCTTTTCCCGGTTGAAGTCTCCTAGGTAGGGATTATTTGCTTTGGCGTGGCGCCGGGAGACCATGCTTATTCCTCCCCCCAGACCTTTCTCGATGAACAGGTGCTTGTTGTAGTCAGTGAGGAGTTCTAGCTTTACCCCTGTGCTCTTGAGTAGGGCGTCCACGAGAGGCCAGGGCCAGGGGTATAGGCTAGTAGGTGGCTGGGTCCAGGGCTGGCAGAAGGCTCGCACTGCTTTAGGTACGGTCTTGCAGAAGGTCTCGAAGACGTCGGCTAGGAGGAGTACGTTGGTCCGGAGGTAGAGGCCATGAAAGTCGCCCATGCTCTTGCAGCCGAACGTGTTCCAGACCATTTGCGCGTGGGCATAGTCTGTGGCTGATATGCCTTGCTCCGACAGTTTGCTGTAGAGGTGTTGGATGGGTGGGAGTGGGGAATCGAATCCCAGCTATCCATGTACTCGTAGGGGAAGACTCCCTTGCGTAGAAGTAGCCCTCCACCTTGCTTATGCCCTGCATCAGGAGATGGGAGTCATAACTCCGGAGGTTGTGGAAGACTACAAGGATGGGGATTGTCTTGAGGCAAAAGGTGTGCGCCTTGGGGGCGTTCATGACCAATCTTCGCAGTTGGATCTTGATGGCCCGCTTGGTTCTCCTGAAGTTGACGCGGGGTGTGGTCTCCTTGTACGTCCTGTCGAATGCGTTTTTCTTTTCGAGTGCTTTAAGAACGACTTTCGAGCGTGGGTAGGTCGGTGGTGCTGTGCCGTGGATTTCAGCATAGTCAGCTTGGGCCTTTCGGGCGCGTGTGCAGTGAGACGTCATCATTACCTAAACTGCGCAGTTAGTTTAAAAGGGGTGTTAAAATGACAAAAATCAAATCGCGACGAAATCACTACCTCCGCCTCGTGGTCTGCTAGGTTTCTCAGCTGATGTTCCCCCTTCGAACCGTGGCTCCCTACCCGTGCCCCCTGCGACTCGTGGCCACGCGACTCATTGCTGCCTGAACTTAGTCTGGTGGAAATATGGTTGTTAGTTGGTTTGATATCTGGGGTGTGGGCGATTTGCTTTGGTGGGTGGAGGTGGTCTCAAGATCGTCCCCCACAGCGCTAGACCCGCCATTACCTATACTACTGCGCCAAATAAAAGTTTTTATTTGTAGCAAATGTGATCGCACAAATCATTTATAGATAAACCGATTAATTGGCATCGTCTAATATTCAAAACGTAAAAACTACAAGCTTCATAAATTTACTCCTACGTAATAGTTAGTGGTGGCTAATATAGACACATGCTTTCGCGTTTATTGACGGAATCGCATTCAAGCTTTGTAAGTTGCTGAGCAGAAGTGGCAAGGCCGCTGCTCGTTTTGCTAAAGATGCGTGAAAACCATGACTGTAACTAAAAACAAATGCACAACAAACTCACTAAATAGACATCAGACCTGCATGCAGCAGCCTGTTGACTGATGCAAATGTACTAATTTTCCCGTGGAATCCTCAACTGATTAATAAGAAAAAATTTAACCCTTGATGTACCCTTCAGTATAGAGTTTAATCAAAGATGACATCTTCAGGAACTTGTCATGGTTCATTACGCTGCTGAAACATTGTTACGCGGCTTTTCGAATTAGGTCCGTCATTGGCAGCACAAAAGAAGAACTGGCAGCTGTATATGGAGAGTATCCGAGATTGTCGAGTGCATTTATTCACGTTGAGGATTTTGCTATGATAGACGGAGATGAAATCCAGAGGCATTTTCCTTGAGTGTTATTAATTAGGGCCCTTCACAAAAAGGACACGAAATGTCGAGAGGTTAGCAATGCCTTTCAATATTGATCGTTAATTTATCCTTTATGTCAATACAGTAGTGAAAAAACGAGAAATGGATAAATGCGAAGACACATAGTTGCGTCACATTTTAACACCATTTACCAGTAGACCAGTTCATTGTAATAAAATCTGCCGTTAAGGACTGTCAGCAAGAGAGATAGGACTTGGGATTGTGATAACAAATCGTGCCACTTCTGTACGGCGGAAAGGGAAGCAGATGATGGAAGTAACTAAACCTATCATTGCCATTGAGATATGAATACTACTTTTTAATGATGTGAATACGAAATCGTTATTTTTGATATATAAATTGTGCAAGTACATATGAGTGCAAGGAGCCAAAGTGTTCACAAAAATCGAAGGATTTCATTTTAATTGAGGCGTAAATCGATACACTTATTGATGCGAATCCGTCATCGTTAATTTTATATATTATGGTAGCGCAAGTAGATATTGGTGCAAACTGTATGCATACGTTCACTGCGTATAATACACGTTTATATAAATATATATATATATATATATATATATATAATATATATATAGAATATAGAGATATATATAATAGATATATATATATTATATATATATAGTATATATATAGAATATAGAGGATAATATATAGAGATATAAGGATAGATATATAGGTATAAATATAGATATAGAGAGATATCTATATAGAGATAATAGAGAGATTATATCTAGAGGGATTATATATCTCTAGATATATCTTATCTATCTAGATATCTATATATAAGATATATATATAGACAGATATAGAGATGATATCTCTCTATATATATATCTGATAGATATAGATCTATAGATATATATATCTCTATATATCTGCCTATATATACATATATAGAGATATATATATATCTCTGTCTATATATATATATATAGATATAAATAATATATATATCTATCTATATATATATATATATATATATCTATATATATATATATATCTCTCTATATATCTCTCTCTCTATATATATATCTATATCTATATATATATATATATATATATCTATATATATATATATATATATATTAATTATTATAATCCTGCATTACAAATGCTGTTTTCCCCGCTTTGCTTAGTGACGGCGTCATGGAAGCCTCAATTATTTGATGCTTTCATAATAAGCACAGAAAATATCATGTTGATCCCATGCATATTCTGTTCATCTGATGGCACTTTTGCATTTTAAATGGTTGGTCCTGTGCAGCTGCAATGTGAAAGGCCATATTACAGCTTATCGATCCGATTGTACTGAATATAATCCATCCGAATGTACATTTAAAACCCACAAGATCTGTAAACTTTGCTTTAAACAGGCTACAAGTAGTTTCGTCGGCCTCCGCTCTTTGCAAAAAGCAACTCGCCAGTGTACATCCAGCCACAAACTTCATGAAAAGGTGTTGCCTACTCAACTCAGCCTTTTGTAATAGATGACCAGTAACTGTATCCAAGTGTTTGTATGCGCCCAGTCACCATCAAAGCCTTCAGGCGAGTATGGAACTGATTTATTAGGAAGATCATTTCGTTTGCATTTGGGAAACTTTGATGCACTAACGATCGCGAATCTTGCCTAATGATCGCAGCAGTTTCTCTGTTGTTAGCACTAGGAAGGATTTTGTTTTCCGCTGCTGTATGATTTTCTTCGTCTTGGCACCTAGGGTCATGCTCTTTTTCATTTAGAATCTACTACGTTGTTTGCCGGCATGGTGGATAAATAGTAGGTCGAATGTCAAATAAACGGTCGAAGGTCGAACCAATTGATAGTTGGTTCGCGGGTTTCTGGTGATTTATAGCGGACCATGTCTCGTACCGCATCTAATACGGTGCAATGGCTATAAGGAGGTATGTTTGTTAATATGCGCAATTATTCCACAACAGCAAGTGCAACATGATGTTGGACCTCAAGGCTGTGGTCATTAAGTCCAAGTCAAAGCTAGCGGCTGCATTATCCTTTGACACCTCGGTATCGATACCACGACCAGTAGGTTGTAATGCAACGCAGCATACCCCGCGGTAACCGGTAGATGCTAGTATGTACGGTAAGGTAAACTAAACACCTTGTAAACCACAACAGTTATATTGATAAACTTGGGGTAGGAGGTTTTGGAAGACCCAAGTATGCCTACTTCACATGGATAATACAAGGCCAATTAATTAATGAAGGTAACGTGAAACATGTACGTGTAATATTTTTAAAGTTTCATGAACTATCATCGGAAGACAGGGAAAACATTCATCAACCATCCCCTATAAAAACACCGAAACGCAAACATGATTCATATAGACGACAGTGATGTCAGCCTGCTTCTATAAGCATACATAAGCCCTATAAAAGCGTGGCGTTGGAATTACGACCAAGTGGATCACACCGCAAATTTTGAACCAGGCAGAAGTGCGATTATATATTGTAAGCATATATATAACAATTTGTAGCAATATAAACCTGGGAACTTCAGAATTATTTACTTAGTATTTGACGATGTGGTCACGGGTATGCTCGCTCCAACCGAATGAGCACAATGTTAAGCTACGTGTAGCTCGGTTTACTAGTTATTTAGGTTCGAAACCTAGTATATGGACACAATCGCATGTCTAGATTATGTGATTAAATGAAGCAATTGTACTGCGGCCTATCCGTAACCGCTCGACGCTGGATGACATGAGATTTACGTCTGAAGTCAGGATTATTCGCGAAGCTCAACTCTATGACCGCAGAGCCCACCATTACCGCAAATGCTTTATGGTAGCATATAAAACATCGGATGATGGTTTGTTATCAGTGAACGATTTCATTTGCAGAACGCTGTACAGGCACAAATGCAGATTTAACAGATTTGAGGCATGATATCAACTCTATAGTTTGAAAGGCATGTCACAGGATTTTTACTTTTATTATCAATTCTGTTTGTGCGCCATACATAGCAAACGAATGAAACCCAGACAATAACCTTAGAGATCATTGCTATCTCATATACCACTAGGGGCATGTTTAAGCATTTCAAAAGTACGGGTAACTATCACCATACACCAATAGTATATGTCCTATTCCGTACATAGATACGTTGTGTTCTTTGATATTGCCCATCCATTTTATTTTCGTTGCTCTATTGCATATATTCCAAATCTTTTGATCACCGTACGTTTATACATTCGGTCGTGCATTAATATCCTCGAGAAACTTTATTTATATTCATTAACTTGAATAAAAATGCTAAACTAGACCTGCTGGATATGCATAGCAAATGACTAAAAAAGGATTATTAATTATCTAATCTTTTGTACACAAGTTGCTTATAAAATATTCTGCATGCATAAGTTAACCATAATTTCATTTATCTGTAGCGCGAGAGTACCTATCCGACCATGGTATCGACACAATCGATCGTATAAAATCGATCTTAACCGTACATTTTTCAGTACAAACGCCGTATACATTAAGGTTTAACCTTATAGATTGTGTGACACCACAAGGACCACTAATAAACACGCAGAGGCAAAGCATCTTTCTTTCCCGTAAGCAGTTACTCTCAAGTAGGCGAAGCCCAATACGTTTCCGGCACTATTGCTAATCGGAGGGACACACATAATCGATGCACAATCTGAGGATTCTTCAAAACATTTAGCCAATATAGCAGCCACAAATACTACCTCAGTACAATTTGACACACATAAAGATTGCACTAAGAGCTTAGTAAATGCCCCAACACCACCTTTAATAAAAGTCGATGATACGGATGATTTCTGTCTTACCACTTACACTCAGCCTCTACGCTAAATGCGAAGGTTTGCATAATCCTTTATTAAACCCTTGTCCAGCATCTAGCTTAGATATGCCAGCTAAAGTGTTCACCAGCTCATACCATTGACACTGGGTATGGTGATTTGCCGTTGCAATGTATGCATTACAAATTGCTACGAGCCATCAGCATAACCATTAATGCTGCGTCACTAGTAGACAATATCATAATGCAGAAAATGAAAGCAAAATGGCATAACAATAGATGGTGAACCACATTGACTGACATTGAATCAATTTAGAGTGGAATATCAATCGATAGGAATTGACAATAGTTATTGTGATACCATAGTTGTGTGCTCAGACTATGTAATCTTAATTTACGTGGGTGCGTACACAACAGTCGAATTTACGTTATTGCTTATCAGTTTTCATGCAAATCTAAGAGAGAAACTAATGGATTGACAGCGTAGTAATACAAGGGTGTAAGAGAATATTGCTGCAAATATTTGGGAGGGTTTGAAGTAATCATTGCCACCCCTCCACCCCCATCGTCCCCATACACACTCCCTGTAGTACTCTCGTCATTTTTCTACGCTATTGGCCATATTCGATACATTTAACATATTTATTCAGTGGGACAGCGCCTTTATGTAGTTAATTGATGAAGCAGAAACAATGGAATAAATTTACCATGGTTAATATGTCAAGCTGCCGGCAAATCATTCTTGATTTAGCCTGTACAGCAGGCTTTATACGTCAGCACCAATCCAACTCTTCATGACGAGCAGTAAGCCATACTTACAATGAACTTGGAAAAGATGACACTATTTCTATTGGATGTTGCTGCCTGAGGATACTTGGGTATATTGGCCATTATTTAGCCTGTTAATTGAAATGCTATGCGTAAAACTATGAAACGATATGCAAGAAATATATTCTTTGTTAAAGACCCGGCAAGATTACAACAGTATTGGATTGTAATTTAGCCATATTTGGTCAGGTAGCCTGACATTTTTTAGTGTTTGATTGCCACAAACAAGTACAACTGACATAACGCTTTGGCCATGTGTCGCAGCAATAGCGCGAGATATGATTTAACGTAGGTCATCGCGTCTATAATTAGTAAACGGGACCATGTGAATGCAATAGATCTCACGGAGGCCATGGGCGATTCCTGAGCAGGGTTCTGTAGTGATGGCGTATTTATAATAACGAAATCGAACAGGAGAGGATTGTGCACAGAACGCATCTCACGCAGATTTCTAATGATTTCTAATTTTTGATTCCACAACAATATCATTATCTTCCAGGGATATGCCGATGCTAACTCTGATTCCATGAACTGACAACAAGTTCATCATTGAGCTGCTAGGTAAGTAAGAAAGAAGGTAGGTAGGTAAGTAGGCCGGTAGGCAGATAGGCGTGCAGATAGGTAGGTGGTTGGCAGGTAAGCACGTATGTAGGTAGGCAGGTAGGCAAGTAGGTAAGTAGTCAGGTAGGTAGAAAGGTAGGTCGGTAGGTAGGTAGGTAGGTAGGTAGGTAGGTAGGTAGGTAGGTAGGTAGGTAGGTAGGTAGGTAGGTAGGTAGGTAGGTAGGTAGGTAGGTAGGTAGGTAGGTAGGTAGGTAGGTAGGTAGGTAGGTAGGTAGGTAGGTAGGTAGGTAGGAAGGTAGGTAGGTAGGCAGGTAGGTAGGTTGATAGATAGACAGGTAGGGAGCATAGCTCATTAAATAGATAGCTAGGTATAAGCGTTATCATCATGTCTTGGTTGATAACATTCAGAATGTGAACCCCGCAATGCTCTACAAGGACTCTTCTCACAAGCATTAGTTCCGTGGCGTTGAACTGGGGCAAATGTAGCAACCCGATATCAGCATATACGAGTAAGCCTGCGACTAGGTGACTGACAATTGCGGACTACATCCAGTTATGATTGCATCAGCAGAGGATTTTGTGGTTACTGTTAGTTGTGTATAAGCATGACACAAGGGGCGCTAGGTGCCCGTATCTGATGGCAATGTGGCACGATATCGACTGTTTGGCTGTTACGTGTAGATGAGCATTGCAGCAAACCATGTGAGGTTGCGAAATGATTGCACACGCAGAATGACGCAAGGCGAACCAAGGCAATTTTCTGCTATTGCCAAAGCGATGACATCAGAATAGTACGGATTGTAAGGATTATTACGTTGCTACGATAGAATTGAGGTTTTAGATAACACTGGTAAGACTATCAAGCCATCCGCTGTTAAACAGCAGCAGATTTCCCATCCTGATGGTCCTCTGCAGTTGCTGTATTTGCTCACGATTATATCATAAAGCATTTACTCACAATGCACGGAGTACTCAAGCATCAAGATTCCATCCGTCGTTTGCACTGACTGTCTACTCTCTCAAACATAAAACATTCGTTTGCAGATGATGTATGTAGAACGACAACAGATCGTGATGTTGCTGTAAATTATCTGCTACAAAGCATGTTATCATTTCTTTCTAATTTAATCGTCACTCGAAATACATCGCATGGAATATATATTCATTACCTTAACTATGCAATACTATTACTGATGATTTAACTAGGTTTAGACCATAGCTAGTTAGATGTTATATACGGGTTCATAATGCAGAAAGACTCGTGTCGTTGAGAGGCATGACACTTTCAGACTTTCGGACACTGTTGTCTTCATCTTCATTAGCGCAAACTGGGCATACGGAGGAAGGTAAGATTGCTAACCCCCATGTAAAACACGAGCTTGCGTTAGTCATTGCAGTGATTCATATTGAATGAATGTAAAATTACAATTGATTTTACGGCGCGTCATTAATAACGAAATATTTCTTTCCTTCCTATAAATCTAAGGTCCACCATTGCCGTATTTACCTAGATTTTATGTCGGGTTTATAGTGTGACGATCTCGTCTCTGAATGCTCCGGCTCCACTTGAACGTCTGCCTATAGCCCACATAAGCAAGCATTTTAACTTCGTCCAAGGATTGAACACCGATAAGTTGACATTGTATAACAGTGGTGCGATATGCAATTATCCTCCATATTACATATTGTGAAATACATTTAGACCCCTTGATGTTGATGTGTGCACAGCTGCAATTCCGACGCTTTAGATTGATAACAGGTTATGGTATGTGAACGGTACACATGACCTTCCACCATCTCTGTTGATCGATCAATCTCCCAGATTTAGCTGCTGATCAGGTGGTAAGGAGACAAACGGACTGTGAAGAAGCTGGTGAGATGACAGATGGCCATGAAAACCATATACAGATCCTTCACGCAAGTATGAAACGGAACCCTTGTCGATAGTGCCGTTATTTTAGGATATGTTCAATCTATGGTCCGACGAAAAGTGCACTCTGGTGATCAGTAATGGTGCCTCATGGGGCTACGGAATGTTATCACCACGTCGTAACGGTCAACACTGATATGTTGTCAATCATATCAGAATGTTAGTTGCCTATCCATTAGAAAGTGCGGCTGTATTTCGTTTCTGATGTCATCGGAGTAGTATGTATGCTAGAATAGTATTGAATACAACGATTTAGGATAGGTCGAACATGGTCAGGCAGAGGATAATACGATAAACAGGAATAATGGCTTATAATTATAATCGTTCGTTACAATTACAGTTACTATGTGTTCCGTCGTCAACAAAACCTGCCGTATGATTAGTCTAAGCAACACTCCACATTGGATGGAATATCTGTTTGTTTGCGAAAACGTTGATGCATGGTTGAATCGCCACGATACGTCTGGCATTTAATGTCGGTTAGTATTCAGGGCACTTTTAACTAGACTTTCGTGTGGTTAATCGCTCGGACAAAACTGCTTACGTGGGTCACAGTTTGGTGACGCCACCGCGTTAGCATATAACAACACATTGCGCCGCTTCCGTCGCTTATTGATATGTTTCATGATAATTAGGTTGCAGGTATCCCA
Source organism: Urechis unicinctus (assembly GCA_034190875.2). Lineage (NCBI taxonomy): Eukaryota > Metazoa > Annelida > Polychaeta > Xenopneusta > Urechidae > Urechis > Urechis unicinctus. The sequence goes on from CM067353.1 coordinate 84,232,393, forward strand.
GTGATACTTGCGGATAAAAACATACATATTCATAGATATTCTGCAATTGACAAAATATGGTAGAGTTTCGTCAATATTTCCCTGACTGTGATTGATATAGCTATTCAATACACTTGATATGTTAGACTTAGCTTGTGCATCTGGTCTCTATTCAAAACAGTGGATTCGATTCCCTGTGATATTATTACTTATTCGAAAATATGATCCGTGCAATAGGTTATTTTATCGCTCAATGAACTATATGACAGGATATGTTGCGATTCACCGTAAGGTATGAGGGTGATGCTTACTATTCTGTTGCAATGATGCATGCCAACCTTTTCGCTGAACGTAATCCTGGGGATTTGGAATGGAGGATGATGATGTACATCATTCTTCGAAACGGAAAACTTTTCTTGACTTATTCTATATATGGTCGTCATAGATATTGTATTTCTGCAAGACTCTGCTAGTTATGTGTATTTTATTCATTGAATATCCCTTAAAATTGGTATGACGCTACCGCTATCGGGCTCTGATTAAATTAGTTTAACCTTAGTAGTTGTCAGTGATATCGCTCTTTAACTCAATACCATTATAGACGGTTTTTATACTGCCTTCACCCTTTGTCATTCCGTTTCGAAGCAAGAAGAAATGTTATGTCTATTGAACGACCACAAGATAATGAGACTTGATAATTAATACATATGATTAAGTTTTGAATTGATTCTTTGATAAGTTTGTTATATTAAAGTTGCATCAATCCATTTTCGTAATTAATTATTGTTCAGCATTGCTTCGTTAACTTTAAGGCTGGTCAATAATACTTCACGCATCTTTGCCTTTCAAACTCCGTATTGTTGGAGTTAAAATATTTTTATCGCTTATTGCGCAAATTAATGCATTCACATGCACACCTACCGTGCCGCTAGTTTTGCGATAAACCTCGTACAAGGTGACCTAAGGCAGGTGTGTAGGATTCAGCCTAAGTGTGGTTCATGTTTGCAACGAAACATGCGCGTTTTACACTCCGCCAGGTGATATCGGCATAATATTTTAATATTTAACTATTATTTATCATGCGTTATTAGCTGTGGTGCAAAAAAGATTGACGGTGTGAAATGATAACAAAACCATTCTGGTCGGCTTGTATACATAATATTACATATTTTTTATATATCTGACATCGAGGTCATATCCGATATGAACAGATGACGAGAATGATAGAAGGGTATTTGTGACGGACAAATCGGACCCTACAATCACTTGAGACCAATATTTGTTATTGGATGGATCATCAATGCTACCCTGGAGACAACAACACATGCTAGCGTCAAAATAGCCCGCATCAGCTATAGTCTACGCTGCAGTGAATTGGTAACATTCGCATGCCTTGGATATTGCAGCCTTGAGTCTTAATGGCATTTACGGGTCTTTGAGTGGTAATTCGTGTTCATGTCCGACATCAAACATGTACTAAGCCCGGAAAGGTGTTCTATCTTATTGGGCTTCTAAATCACATATCAATTGCTGGTTTATGTGCTTGATTTATTTCCCGCTGGCCACAAACCGAAGCTAGTTGAACATTCGATTTGGTAAACAACCCAAGATGGCAATTTTGGCTTTGATTACTGGTATAATATCAATATTCGTTCAAAAATATGGCTTACTAGCACTCTTAATTTTAAATGAAAAGCATAAATAAAAATCACTCTATCAGGGTGCTTGTTCCCGTGTAATCGCATAAAGGAAGGCACGTATGAGCGAAATGATCAGACCTGACTTCTAGTAAAGGTGCAGTCTTCGTGGAGCTTTGTCTAGGGTAGTTACAAATATACATCAATCGCGCATCCAGTAAATGTTGATGCCAATTAACTGATTATATATTAAGTCGTCAACTGAGTTTATAGCAATATATCAGATGCTCTCAATAGTTGAGCTAGCTTACCGAGCTGGCATATATTTGGCCTATTGTGTTTGTGGTGTTCTTAAACGTTCCCGTTGATATCATCATGTGTCACATTTGACTACACAACAAATTGTAAGGAAGTACTACTGGCTCTTATTTCCGCTCGATAATAAATGCTGTGCTTTCCGCCTGATGCATAATTTGTTCACGTCGGATGATACGATTGTTGGTTGTGCGATTATAGTCAATCCGATTGATGGTGGAAGTTTAACTTTAATGGACAAAGTGTAGACAACATACTCTGATAAAAACAATAACTACCAATTGATGACGCCTGTTGTCAGCAAATTCTAGATTAATATTAGTATATATATATCCGTATAGATATATAACTAGATACATTAATATATACATATATCTATATACACATACATATATATATAAATTATATAAATATACATATATATATAATGATATAGATATATATATATAAACATATATATTTCTCACTCTCCCTCTCTCTGTATATATATATATATATATAATATATATATATATAATCTCTCTCTCTCTCTCTCTATCTATATATATATATATATATATATGTATATAAATATTCATATATATATATATATATATATATATATATTTTATAGATAGATTTTTATGCATATATATATATATATGTATATATAAATATATATCTATACACGTATACAGTTTTCGTGCAGCATAAACGTGATCTGGTTTGCTATTATCTCAATGTTAATGCATAACAGTATCTAGCGCAATCAGCACTTATGATAAGACGATGTGATTGCATCATTCTCAAGTATTCTTTTCCATGTATCATATATATAACAAACCGTTGTGGGCTATGCGGGGTTGCAGATTATCTATGTTTATCTGTCTCACAGCAGAATCGTTTATAACACGTCAATGAATTTCTGTCCAGCGTTGGATGCATATTCAGCATTGCAAGTTTCACAACCGGGCAAAACATTAAAACCCAATTATCAAATCAGCTTTTCGGTCGACGCAACACTATCAATGGTAGATGTAGCAAGATGTAGCTAAATGTAGTTGATTTCGGGCCCCGATTAATTATTTGGCTAGTATTATATGAGTGTTAACAGGATGCAACAATGATGCTCTATTTTCGACGTACTATGATCGCGTACTGCATACGCAAACCTCATTGTCGCAGTATCTGATTTCAGCTTTTAGTCTATGCGCATGGTGCAAATAATTGACTGAATTATGCATCGTTCTTTCGTTTCTTTAACTTATACTTCTTGGCAAATGTTACGGTAATGTTGCTTGTTATGTTGCTTCAACACCACCCTGACACGCTTAACTGGCAGCAACTATAGAAAATGCATCAGCAAATTTGCATTCTCAGTAATTCGGTTTCTTGTTTGCAGTGTTATTAACTAAGAATAAAGTGATGTCTCGAAATAACTTTTCATAAGATACATGTTTGTTTTGCAGTTACTCGAATAGCACATTGTCATCAATTATCCTTAACATGTAGCGGTTTAGGCTGGTTGTTGATATATAATGAGACGACAGGTGCAATAAAAGCTTCAAAATGAGATGAAGAGGCGATATATATATATTGTCGAGAAACGTACTGCTGTCAAGCCGACGTTGATTGAATATGTTGTGGGGACATGGAGTGATGTTTTGATTTATATATATATATATATATATATATATATATATATATATATATATATATATATATATATAGAGATATATATATATATATATATATATATATATATATATATATATATATATATATATATATATATATATATTATATATATATATATATATATATATATATCTCTATATATCATATATCATCGCTCGCTCTTACAAACAGCTAAGTTGACGAAAGGCATCAATCAGAAACGACATATATGCACAATGATTCCCCGAAGCGATAGGCAAATATAGCGGCCGCAAAGTAATGAATTGAACCTACACTAGGTAATCAAATTACCTATGCATATATATATATATATATATATATATATATATATATATATATATATATATATATATATATATATATATATATATATATATATATATATGATGCTATGCATATGAAAATATGTAGTTAATTGGAATTTTTAGTATATTTAAAAAAGAGACCAGATAATAGATATATGCAATAAAACAATTTTGAATCATATGTGAAAAATAGTGAATGGCAATATGAGGAACTATGCGTTTGTTAGAAGTAAAGAAGTCACAAGCCTCTTCCTAGACACGATCATTGTCTGTGAGAGTATTTTCTACAGGCAAAGAATGCCATGCCATACCAGAATACCATACTAGAGGAGAGATCCAGAATCTAGTGCCCTTGGATATATAGAATAGACATGAGGAATAGGAGAGTCCGCCGCATATATATATATATATATATATATATATAGAGATATAGATAGAGAGAGAGATATATATATATATAGATATAGATATATCTAGATATATATATAGAGAGATATATATAGATATAGATATAGAGAGACACATATCTATAGATATATATATCTAGAGATATAGATAGATATATATATATATAGATATATATAGAGAGATATATCTCCTATAGAGGATCTCTCTCTCTATATATATCTATATATATATATATATATATATATCTATATATATATATATATATATATATATATATATATATATATATATATATATATATATATTTTACTTTTCTTGACAGATGAACAATCAGTTCGTCTTTTGTTACTGGTCATATTCCCAAACATACGGTATAAAGAAAAGTTTGCAATTATCTACGATAGGTAGGGCAATTGCCATCTACGTCTGGAGCACTTAGATATATATGGGACGGCGATTGTAGATAATGATTACTTTACGACTCCTATACGCTTAACGAGTCGGATTTGTGGTCTAATTCTGAAGCGAATATAGCGCTAAATTGACCTAATCGGAGAGCAGAAATATGTTAGACGCACAGCTGCGGACGTCAGACCTGGACTGCGTCCCCTTATAGCCAAGGGATTGTGATGTGTATTGAAACCGGATAGCAATCAAGCTATCATATGTAACTTCAGTAACTACATTAATATGTGTATGAGCCTGTCACGGAAATAACACCAATAGCCAGAATATGTTTAGGATAAATATAGCATTAATATTGTGTTTCGTATGATAATTCATAATATACTTAAGACACAAGCGATATCATATAACTTAGCAGACATGCTTGTCACAGCCATTGTTACATCGTTAGTGGTTTATTGGGGGGCATCTGTGTCTCATGTGTACTTTTATCATTAAAGGGCAAGCAGTGGCATGAGGGTAGCAACTACAAAGCGGGTCTGCATACTAGGGAACTGCGACTGCATACGTTAACGAAACACGGCCGATTAACGTATCGGAAAGGTATTGGCAGCATCTCCCTTTGCCCACCAAGCATGCGTTTTCGCGTTGTGAATTACCTAAGCACCCCATGATTGTGCATTCATGGAGCATCAATCAGGGTATTGTATATAGGTAATAGGCGAAACACGAAGGATCGGATATCTGTCAGTTATGCATACTAGACTTCATTGTTTTTCTGATAGAAATGCAACCGGAGGAAATATAGATAATGGGATGAATTATTGAGATTGTTAGGTAGGGGTTCCCGCTATAGCATTTCAATTGCACAACACGATGCCAGAATCACACGCATCATATATGACCTGCAAATATCGTGTTTGCGCAGGTTTGCAAGTTGAATCGTTCACGGTGTCTGATTGCACTACCTAATTTTGACAAAAATGGGGTCCGAACCTTACCAGGATTCCTGATAAAAAATGTTGCAGTGGGAATAAGAGATGACTCGGTGTGATTCAATAAGCAATATAGGCAGGCATTAATGTCAGTGAGCAGCGATACGGAACAGATGTGGTGGGTCAATAGCCCAAGTGAATAAAAGCTTTGATTCAGACTCAGCTCAAAACCTTGTTACCGACCAACTTGCCTAATGCTATCAACCTCAAACAGTATTTGCTCTAGCCTTGTCACGTATTTTTGAATGAACCTATCATTGCTGAATTGACGAAAATATGTTGTGTGACTGACAGCAGAACGTCTACTATGAATTGATATGCATCCGAAACCCAATCTCTGGGATTTACAGGCGATATTGTAAACCTTAAACCCTCTAAAGACGAGACTAGAAAGCGTTCAATGAACAGGTTATGTATTAAGTGAACACTAAAGCACCTTCAAAAGAGGATTGTTTACGTAGTAATATTTCTTCATCATTTGAAGCTTGCAAATAATCCTCTGCGAATAATTGCATTTTCCTGACGTAATTATCCGTCAACGATCAAAGTTCAATGTTTTATGTTGCCATATCATATATATTCATAAGCTGCAGATCAGTAAGCACACGGTTTTGAAACATTACCTCGCAGTTATAACGCAGCATATAAGCTTACAGAGTAATTGTATGGGTTTCACGGCACATGTCATTGAATTACATAATGGATATTGGACTATCCCATGCCATATGGTAGTGGAGTGTGATTGGTCAATGTATATTTTATCGATGTAGCGGAAATCAACGCAGAAATATTATTGGCATTTATAGAGAGATGCTTTTTTGGAAAGCAAGTAATTCCCTCAAACCGATATTAGTGAATTGTCAGACAAACAATGAAAGCCTATATCTTACTGCATAAAGAGGCCTTTAACAAGAGGCCGACTTCGCAAAAGGTTCCAACGTACTGTATTATATCAGGTGCTGCAAAATAGATTACTATACTGTATCCATACAGTCGATTACGAACCTTTGTGTTATGGCAGAGTTAAAAAATCC
>CM067353.1:84244147-84254147 GCA_034190875.2 Urechis unicinctus
CTCATGAATACATTTGTTAACGGTTAGTACGGCGTTTCAATTTACTAGAATATAAACACGCCCTCGGCCGAGGAAGAATGTGTAAGTGTGATCAGAAAGTATTAGATGCCAAGCGAGCTCGGGAATCCAAAGGCTGCATGACTGATGCGCTAATGGGGGAGAAATGCCAGTTTAACTGCTATATGATAAGGTCGAGGTTACTAGATAATGATTAACGCGTCAGATTAGAATTCTGAACCGCACAATTGCTTCAATGTTCACAGCATATTTGTAATCCTACATGTATTGCATGATAATTTTGTTGGACATAAAAATAATGCCCACCTTCAATGTGATGAACATATCTGTGACGTAGCATGTATCATAAGTCGCCGTTTATTTAGACTGCATTCCGCCTTCAAAATTCAATGCCCAATTCTATGTAGACTTGAAACGAGTTGTAATGGAACGTTAATTTATTTTTCTATAGAAGTTATCATAATGTTCATTATCTGATTGATGCGGCAAATGAGTGCACTATGCTCCGAGGCTTTACTTTATTGCAGCTATCGGGCTTCTTTGTAGAGTTGTGGCTGTTAGAAGTAGCGGGTTTTTTCGCTTACATAAATGCCTATCGTACCAAGGTCGGGAATGGCGTTACATCGTGCGTGCGTTAATTTGGCTACAGAAACCTTGATGAATCCGTCCATGGTGCGATATATGCAGTGAACTATTGTGGTCAATGCAGTGGACCTTGTGGACAAACGGAGTGTCCTGAATGTATACATATATGATGTGAATGGCGCCTCTAAGTGCAATAATAATAAGTATCTTTACACCGCATATAGGTATTTCACATAATACCACGTATGCGTAGTTTCGTCAAGTGCCACATTATTTGAACTGTATCATAGAGAATTACGCTTGATTGGCCAAGACATAACTGTATTTATTCAAGTAAACTATTTGACTATATATATTATATAGAACAGAGATGTGGCAATGAATAGATTGAATTTAAGATTTAATGGAGTCTTCTATACAAACAGACCGAAAGTGCATCAGTATTAGCTTCAGTCACACCATGAAGCTTCGATCAACTTGAGCAATAACAGTATTGCGCAAACAAGTATCCTTCTGAGCATTACTAAAAAATAGTTATGTAACTCCCTGTCGTATCATTATATTTTATCGTTTTAACGCATATCTGTGGAGCATAATATACATTAACTAATCGAAATATGACTAAAACGGCAAGCAGTCGATGACCAAAAATGATTTTGATGGAGCTAATAGCGCCGATGGTGACGATAATTAAGACGAATTGTGCCTATAACACAAATTGGTCGGAACGTCTGTAGTAACATGGTTGCCCCTTGCCTAGTCATTACAGCGTACACGTACAAGCTCTAGTTAACTACAACTCGCGTACCCACTTAACCTCAACCAAACCTTATATGGGCTTATTGACAACTGCTTCTACAGGGACACTATAAGACTCTGCCGCCGATCAATAACATGTGCGGAACCAGAAATGGAATTAATTTCCCCATGCTCACTGTACCGATAAGTTTAACAGCCGTGTGGTGGGTGATATAACCAAAGTACCTTGTCCACTGCATCAGCTATATTAATTACTTTGTGTAACGAGATTATTAAAAACAAACCAATGAAAACCAGTTATTCTCTGTGTATCAAGGAGAAATACGCCAATATTGCACGGACACACCAGTATTGGCAAAAACAGCTTAAAAGTATTATATCTTTGCAGCTTAACAGCATGCGGTGTTCTTGTCAGATCTGAAACTAGACTCAATACCTGGCCATGTTTTAAAATATAAGCCTCAAATGTGACTATGTGTAACTTATTAAATTAAGTTATACGACAATAGTTGAATTCTTGGGTAAACCATTGTCCTGATCAACGTCTGTATAGCTATGAAAGGTAATGGTTGTTGCCTACCCCTCTGAACATTTAACTTTAGTCGCATTGAACTAGGCAAACCTTTCATCTACCCCGAAGGAATAAATGAAGCATAGCTTGCCAGTATGGAACTACTTACCATTAAGTCATTCGTGTTGTCAATGTCATACAATTCGTTAACATATGGGTTTTTCTGTATTCTGTATTCAAGTAGAGCTCATCCACTCAATAGATTGTGTTATGGAGTCGTATACCATCCAATATTACTGCGGCCACCCCACTTAACAAACGGATATGCTGGTATTGTGGCGACAGATCACAACTTTGCGTAATTTGCATATATAATACAAGTGTATTAACATGGCCAAGGCAATCGGTGCTTTGCCTAGCATATAGTTGTCACTTGTTACCTATCGTCCAATACGTAAGTCATATGGCATACTAAGTGAAACTGCAACAAGCAAAGAGGAGATATACAGCCGTATAACAAGAACTAATAGGATTTATTTGAAGAAACTAACTTCATTTGTATCAAGGATATTGACGAAAAAAATTAAAACACTTTGTCATTATCTACGGAACATACAATCCAAACGCTATTCGTCATTCCTGTGCTTTATGCTGTCATTCGGTTATAATCATATGAGCTTGATACTGTAGCTCCTCCTTTAAGCACAAGCTTAGCTAATCATTTCTTGACATACAATGCTTGCTTTTTACTTGCAATATCTACTGTGTGTACACGCCTATTACTGAGGGGGATTACCCAAATGACTACTACTATTACCTTAACGAGTGACACGTAATCTTCCCTCTTGAGTCGTTAAACCTGTTGCCCACAAAGATTAGTGGCGATACCTTCAGCTATGTGTAGGCTTTGTCGTGGTGACTGTAATTTGGACTCAAATCGGTGTGTAATTGGATTTACTCTTTATTGGCGTATATCCTAGTTACGGTATGTGTGGGCAATGCTATATAACTGTAAATAGCCGCAATAACGCTCTATATGGCCTATTTGTGCCTATCGAAAATAGAAATGCCATGGAGGTTGTGCTGTAAACGTGATATTCAGTACACGTATTGGCGCTCTAGGTTGCTACATTGATCTACCTGCAAGTATGGAACAAATACGGCATACAATTTTAATTAGGGCTGTATAATCGGACTGGATCTTAATACTGTCATATGTTATATCATCTGGGCGAGCTTTACATATCTGTTATTATTAGAGGTATGTAGGATCTGAATGTGTCGTATGTTTGTTTATTTATGGCGTGTTAGTTTACGAGCAATCAACACTGGAGCTGCAACCACGCCTTGTTGCCTTACGTTATATCAGCTATTGACGTCGTCGAGATATTAATGTGTTTCAACTGTATGAACAAAGCAAGAAACGGCGTGCCATAATCACATCTCACGTTCTGCCACAGAACCCAAATACGAGTCTTGTTTGACTTAGGGTCACAGAAGAACCAATGATACACTTGTAGACTCTGATCAGTATCCTGTCAAATCCCACTTATCATCCTTTACATATCTGATGAATGAATAACGGGATCCACATCATACAAATATTGTGTGTTTAAGAAGCAGATATGGCGCTGGACGTTTGACAACACTGACACTAATCCTTTGTTATTTCCCTCCGAATCACGAACATTTTATAAGTGATGTATTTGTTGTCCATGCTAGAGGCTGGCGTAGTGTGGTGGAAATATTTACCAATAATTGAAGTAAAGTACTGGGGTAAATAACAGGTGTATCAGCTAGTAAATTTAGTTTATCTACAGCAATCGTAGGAGTGACTCAGGTATCTGTGAATATTTCTAGCTCACATGTATTGAAAGTGGACGGACAAACCGGAGATGGATGCTCCGATGAAATCACATACTACAACCTGTCATGTAAATGTGAACAGGACTTCTATAATACTGCCATTAAATGATTTATAGTCAAATGTCTTGATATGTGAAATGCGTTTCCAAGATTGCTGTGTTATAACTGAATATAATAAACATGAGGATTATACATATCGTAGAATAACATATTGCATCCATTAACCGGTGACCCATCGTATCTGGTTTATTAGGACCAATGATCGTTGCCTGCTTTCAGAGTTGTGACCTGAACCTTAACCATTATCTACCACTTGGATTAAGCCAACACGGTTACACTATTTAAGCGTATATCAGTCTTTGCAGCCCTGATGCATTGGTTAAATGATGTTGCTGCTGTTATAACCTGTGATTTAATGTACGATCAATCGATTAGTATTGCATAGCGTATTTCCAGTGCTCATATAATGAATGCTGCCTGGTGCACAATTAATGTAAAAACTTAATGGTCAATTAAGGATTCGTTCAAAGTAAAAGATGACTTTACAACTGATGTAATACGCACCATATCAACAATATGTCAAGGTTCTGGACCGTAGATGGCACCAAAACTACTCGAGGCTTGTAATGTTCTTCCAACAATTAACATTAAACGGTTAATGAGGGTTTTTTGGTAGCACAGCGAGGTCATATTTGACATTTGTGTACTCTTTATTCATGCGCGATGTCCGTCAATACTTCGATTGCAAGTGAAAGACTAAATTACTATATGTTGTTATATGGCGTAAGTGTTTTCCATGGCGCCATAGAGACGGTCGGGTTACTTAACGGATGTAATCCTTGGTTGATGTTCCTCTGGTTCATTTGGACAAAATACCCATTTTATTAAGGTGGCTGATTAGCACTTACTATCGATTTCTCAGTGGATAATTGCCATGCTTAAACGTATATTGCGTATTCCTAGAGAGATGTTGCCAGAGACAATGAGTGCGGATTATCGGTCGCGTGTGTTAATGGAACTTAATTTAAAGAATATAAGGGTGAAAATAGTGTGTGATAGTTGCAATTGCCAATAACAGATGGACTTACATCACAATTTTAACGTTGATTTTCGATCAAATGAAATACTGATCAAAGTAAATTAAAAAGCATTTTTTACAAATCGAATGGCATAAAATATGATTCGTTACAGCCATTTACATCTATTTTAGTCACTATTTTACACCTCGCTACAATCTGTGAAAACGAAAACAAATATTCGGAACAGTGTCGGAAATAACGCGATCTCATTTCAGCTAATGTACAATAATACTCCATCCAGGACAGAGGATATATTTCCACCCGTCTTCATACAGCGCAAAGCATTTCGATACAATTTGGTATAATAACCACCGTTTTATTTGCATAACAGAGATAAGAGACATGTTGGCGTGATTAGGTACTGCCATGACGCGAACATTAAGTCTACTACAATCAGAAGCAAGTAACCCTCTAAAAACAATGGTATACCCACCATGTGATCGCCAGTTCGAAAGAAGTCCCTCAATGGCTATTCATGCAGCTACATCATCCTATGAATTTTCAAGTATGCAAATATAGTAAATATGGTTTATTGAAAATGCCAAAGTAGCATGTGCTTTAAGACACCTGTACGCGAGAAATGTCTCCATCGCTGCCAGGATTGTGCAGTATTCCCCATAGCTGAAGCCTCGCACTTAACAACAGGATGCGCTGTCGGTTGTGGTTTTTGATAACCACTTAGCCCTATCGCTTGTACGATGACAGAGCATTTCCAGATGGGAAGAACAGACCCTATTTCTGCTTGGCTTGTGGTGATCTCTAGTTGTCTCTCTGCTATGAGGATTGCGCTATGGCAGACTACCAATGAGCATCTCCCAACAAAATTAAAGATTGTTCATATCAGTAACACAATCTAAGGGTTCAGAGGAAACACAAGACCCAAGGAATCATTCGCAGAATATATATATATCATATATTCACACACACATATATATATATATATATATATATATATATATATATATATATATATATATATATATATATATATATATATATATATATATATATATATATATATATATATATATTATATATATATATATATATGTTTATATACATATATGCATGTATATATATATTTTTATATATATATGTATATTCATATATATATATATATATACATACATATATATATATCTATATAATAGATTTTTATATTTATATTGAAATATGTATATGTATATTTAAATATATATATATATGTATATATAAATTTACATAAATATATATATATATATATATATATATATGTGTGTGTGTGTGTATGTGTGTATATATGTGTGTGTGTGTGCGTGACTGTGTGTATAATTTCGTAAATGCAAATGAGTAAATGTATGAGAAGTAGTTCTATCACTTACATCCAATAATGTAGCTTTCTGTGGTGAACCGCGTTCAATTTACAATATCAAAATGTCATAAAAGATACCTCTGATTTTATGTATTCTATATGCGGGTCTAACGCTAGTGGATCAATTAATGAAATTGAAGTGTTCTTCTTGACCAGACTTCTTGCTGTCTTTGACATGAAGTGTTCTATGTTAAACTCTTTGTTGATATATACCAAACTGGACACGAAGAAGAGTTTTTGTATTAATATGTCGAAGGTTGCCCGTTATTAAGTCGGTTGAACGTAGTTAAAGTATTTTATCTTTGTATGATTTCCACATGAAATCATATTTAAAAAGTTTTTGTGTCAACGAATAATCAGTGACATTCATTTAGATAAAAGCGACGATGATACGAATAATGATGATAATGACGATGACGATAGTACAGGAAATTATGACAATGGCGACACGTCCCAATAACAGAGGTCAATCGTAGTATCCATTCAAACCTTGTTGGCAGCCATCACAACGTCCGCGTACAATTTATCTACATCTCACGTACCCTCTTAAACACTCTCACGTTAAATGGGCGCTCGCTTATATAAGCCTAACTGACACGGCAAGTCATTCACGCGTGTATATGTTCTTTGTTGACATATTCCTCTCCCTGGCGACTATAAACTGCCATCGTCGAGCCTTAACATGTGCGTAAGCAGATATTAAATAGCTTTCTTAATGCTTATGGAAGTTCACGTGAGCTAAGTCACCGGCATCAACTATATTGATTAGCTGACGTAAGAATGTTTTTGACGACCCACTTTACCTATGATACAAACAGCGAAACGTATTCGGTATGCACAACCTTTCGTAGTCTTGGACTTAGATGATATGAGCCAAGCTCATTTCGGTAGAATGATGCCGCACTAAATATCACCTACTTCAAATGGATAATGCGAGTTGATTGCAATATTATGCTGTGCTGCCGGAAATTGGATATGTTTTTAAAGGCTGCAAAGATGTAGGTTAAGTGTACGCACTCAATTCACATCAAGTTATTATCCGTGGTTATATAAAACGTCTGCGTGAGCGCACCTGATGCATAACAACTCTCTTTGTGCAAATCACGCCATTTTTTTATACGTTATTTATGCCGAATGTTTATGCTGATGCAACCAGAATCGTAACCGCAGCATTTGACTGAAATAAACTCAAGAAGACTGCAAATGACACCCGAGCCCGACAGTTGTGCTCCCCAGCGTTTATAGTAGCTTTATGAAAACATCTCATTTCATTAAGAGATTCTACTTTGTGTACAATTCATGTCATGCAATTCAAGTCAGGAAGCAAATACATGATATTAATGGGTGTGGTAGAGGATTTTGTGCTAAATGTTGCGCTATTGCGAAGGTTTGGCGATATGCAAGATATCACCCATGATTGATTTATATCACGAGTAAGTTACCAAGGTCACTTATAGAACAACGGAAATTCCTGACTCAATTGACTTTTTTTACGCTAAAAGCGTGTACTGTTTTTCTGCTAGAGAAGTAGTTCTATCACTTACATCCAATAATGTAGCTTTCTGTGGTGAACCGCGTTCAATTTACAATATCAAAATGTCATAAGAGATACCTCTGATTTTATGTATTCTATATGCGGGTCTAACGCTAGTGGATCAATTAATGAAATTGAAGTGTTCTTCTTGACCAGACTTCTTGCTGTCTTTGACATGAAGTGTTCTATGTTAAACTCTTTGTTGATATATACCAAACTGGACACGAAGAAGAGTTTTTGTATTAATATGTCGAAGGTTGCCCGTTATTAAGTCGGTTGAACGTAGTTAAAGTATTTTATCTTTGTATGATTTCTATACCTACATGAAATCATATTTAAAAAGTTTTTGTGTCAACGAATAATCAGTGACATTCATTTAGATAAAAGCGACGATGATACGAATAATGATGATAATGACGATGACGATAGTACAGGAAATTATGACAATGGCGACACGTACTAATAACAGAGGTCAATCGTAGTATCCATTCAAACCTTGTTGGCAGCCATCACAACGTCCGCGTACAATTTATCTACATCTCACGTACCCTCTTAAACACTCTCACGTTAAATGGGCGCTCGCTTATATAAGCCTAACTGACACGGCAAGTCATTCACGCGTGTATATGTTCCTTGTTGACATATTCCTCTCCCTGGCGACTATAAACTGCCATCGTCGAGCCTTAACATGTGCGTAAGCAGATATGAAATAGCTTTCTTAATGCTTATTGTACCTATGCTCTGACGAAATTATGGAAGTTCACGTGAGCTAAGTCACCGGCATCAACTATATTGATTAGCTGACGAAAGAATGTTTTTGACGACCCACTTTACCTATGATACAAACAGCGAAACGTATTCGGTATGCACAACCTTTCGTAGTCTTGGAGTAAGATGATATGAGCCAAGCTCATTTCGGTAGAATGATGCCGCACTAAATATCACCTACTTCAAATGGATAATGCGAGTTGATTGCAATATTATGCTGTGCTGCCGGAAATTGGATATGTTTTTAAAGGCTGCAAAGATGTAGGTTAAGTGTACGCACTCAATTCACATCAAGTTATTATCCGTGGTTATATAAAACGTCTGCGTGAGCGCACCTGATGCATAACAACTCTCTTTGTGCAAATCACGCCATTTTTTATACGTTATTTATGCCGAATGTTTATGCTGATGCAACCAGAATCGTAACCGCAGCATTTGACTGAAATAAACTCAAGAAGACTGCAAATGACACCCGAGCCCGACAGTTGTGCTCCCCAGCGTTTATAGTAGCTTTATGAAAACATCTCATTTCATTAAGAGATTCTACTTTGTGTACAATTCATGTCATGCAATTCAAGTCAGGAAGCAAATACATGATATTAATGGGTGTGGTAGAGGATTTTGTGCTAAATGTTGCGCTATTGCGAAGGTTTGGCGATATGCAAGATATCACCCATGATTGATTTATATCACGAGTAAGTTACCAAGGTCACCTGTATAGAACAACGGAAATTCCTGACTCAATTGACTTTTTTTTACGCTAAAAGCGTGTACTGTTTTTCTGCTATTCTGCTATCATTTGCAGCTATGTATATATGTTTATATATAAATATATATATATATATATATATATATATATATACATATATATATATACATATATATATATATATGGCTTACATGACATCAAATGATGTTGCATACGTGGGTCTGAATAATAGAACAATATAACTCGGCATCTCAAAGGATGGGACAGATACACAGCGCAGGTTTACCGTGCTTATGCTGTGTATACCAGAGCCCAAAATGACAAATGGAAAAACAGCTTTAGAGTTTTACTTAGCGCACAGTACAGATAAACACGAATTGACACTGCGTACACAGAACGAACATTCCTTTTAGGTAATGTTAGCAAAACAAAAAATTGATTATCCGTGGGACTCTGTTTGGTCAAATAATGACGGGTATGATATCCATCATAAAGCGTCGATTGTCGATCGCAGATCGGCGTTGCAGAATGTTGATCACAAGCCTTGTTGAAAAATTCAACTAGACGCCTAAAATACACAATCCTGTCTGCCATCGATTACTGACATATTTCAATTGGATCTTCAATATTACAGTTGTGATGTGATCACGAAACGCAATCTTAGCATTTACACACTGAAAGAATTCCACAGCTAATTGCCGTTCCATAACATTACAAACAACATTCCCTTGATAAAATTGAGGCTAAAGCCGTTTTGACGAACGTGCTAGGAGTGAATGTAAATCAGAGCCGACGTACATTTTTGTTCTCGTTTCAAAAT
>CM067353.1:84259147-84321812 GCA_034190875.2 Urechis unicinctus
CTGATAGATTTGAAACGCAAATTGGGAAACGTACCACCAAGCAGATTGAGATTGAATACCGATGCAATTAATGCTAAAATTGCTTTATAGAGACAAAGTATGTAAGGGTTGAAGCCAGCGGGCAAAAAATGTTAATTAAACCAGCATTTATCAAACAATGACAAATCCATTTAAGTTTTCAAGGCTTTGTGGTACAAAATACTGCGCACTTCAAATTAAAGATGACATGTGATCGTAATACGTTGAAATGATGTTTTATCCATATGTATATATATATTATATATTAATATATTTATATATATCTATACCGTGCCCCATATATATATATATATATATATAATATATATATATATATATATATATATATATATATTTATTATATATTTAATTACATATTAGGTCGTACCGTTGCCCCATGCAATAGATAGGATCAAATCATGTGATGCTACAACAATTATGAAGAAATCAAATTGCTACAAAAATTCCTAATACAGGGCGAATAAATAATTGCCCTTGCCCAGTTAAGTATCCACGACAAGCCCGAAATCCCTGACAGAACAGATATAAGTTTCTCTGAACTTCTACAAGCTCTTATACAGAGAAGCTGCGGCTCAATAAGAATGTCATGTGCAAAATCGTATCAGAATGCTTCAATAACACACCTAAGAGTGAGCATTACGATCATTGCCTTGTATGGTTTTATTGCCGAGGTAGGACATAAATCCGGAAAACCAGCGAAAAAAATGTATCCCCTGCGACTTATTGCCATGAAACAAGCTTGACTGGAGCAGCCATTCATTGTCGCTTTGCCACTCGCGGTGCACACAAATATTGAACAGAACCAAAAATATAAAGGATTATTCAATTATTCAGGTGAATGCATAGAAGCTGAATATATGTTCTTTTGTTCTTTGGAGAAATGAAAACCAACGAACAAGACATACCTGTTAACAGATCATGACGGAAATTGTGCGCAGTTGAATGCAGCATTTGGATAAAAGAGCTTACATTGCCAAGAATTATGAGACATATCCGATATCCAGTCACTTTCATGGAGGCCATTAAATCTTGTTAAATCCACAAAAGCATATCTGCGACAAATATCAATAATACTGATTTGGCATGCGGCTGTTGTGTTTGTCTCTGAGTGTGATCATTTCATCTTGCAACGGATCAATGGTACGCGGATTTATATTGATTTTGAATTACAAAGAAGATCATCTGCAACCATGATAATAAGTTTGACGGTAAGTAAAGGTAGCTAATGTTATGTTATCTACATTCAGAGGCAACATAGAAATTCTAGAGCATTTCGCAACTATCTAACATATGGTGTCATAAGCATTCTTATCACATCCATTAACCATCCCCTATTAAGACACCGAAACGCGATAATGCTCACGCTCTTACTTGGGATCAATAAGCATACACATAACATAGCATTTCAAAGCATAAGAGAATGTAATTGTGTCGATGGGTGATTTATGCTGAGGTTTACAACATTTGGTCTGATGTGTATGTTGCATAAATAGGTAAGGGTATCGCGTACCAGTGACAAGATTGACTTAAAGGGCTGGTCACAGTGGTATGACCATGGCGTAGAAACATCGTCGATGCCACGAGTTAGTCGATATATGCATTTGAACATATCCGCAAACGGTGCGAACAACATACCAAAAAGATGACAATGCGATAAATACTGAACAAATAAGGTACTGTTCCCTCTGTTAGAATTTGTTTACTTGGTCGGACAATAATAGCACAATTGTAAGGTTACATAAGTCAGCTTTGTTCCTCAGGTCGATGTATTATTGAATTTCGGCTGTTCGAACTGAGAAGGAATATAGTATGGAATTAAGAGAAGGATCGTCAAACACCAATCGACTGTCTTAAATACGACAACATTTTCGACTTAAGTACAGAACAATCATGGTTGTAGAAATTGTTTGTGTAACCGAAACGTCTACCGTAAAGTCGTAGTGTATGGGATGGTAAAGTAAAATAAAGCAATGCAGCAGTATCCATTATCTATCTAGATGATTTCAGTGACATATCCTTAATTCGCTAATCGAACAATGGATTGTCGCCTAACGATTTTATGAGAGGCGAATTCGTTTTACAATATGCCGGATTCAATAGGGGGGGGGGGGGGGGGGGATGGCAATAATGCAGTATTACCGAGAAGGTGTGTTCTGCAAGACACATTGCAATAGCCTGTGTCATAATGTATCGAATCGCCTACATGACTCATATGGACGACAATGATGTCAGCTTGCTTCTAGTAGCATAAATAAGATCTAAAAGGGAAAGGCGTTGGCACCACGACCAAGTGGATCACACTACACATTTTGAACAAGGCAGCGTGTACGATTATATATTGTAAGCATATATATATAACAATTTGTAGCAATATAGACCTAGGACCTTCAGAATTATTTACTTAGTATTTTAAGTTGTGGTCACGGGCTTGTTCGCTCCAACTGAATGAGCACGATGTCAAGCTACGAGTAGCTCGGTTTACTAGTTATTTAGGTTCCAAACCTAGTATATAGACACAATCGCATGTCTAGATTATGTGATCAAATGAAGCAATTGTATGGCGGCCTATTCGTAACCACTCGACGCTGGATGACATGTGATTTACGTCTGAAGTCAGGATTATTCGCGAAGCTCAATCTCTATTTGACCGCAGAGCCTAACATTACCGCAGATGTTGTATGGTAGCTTATAAAACATCGGATGATTGGCTCGATCTCACTTTAGAGCCTATCATTTGGGGTGTCAGCGGTAACAAATCAATATGATATATATCTTATTGATTGCTTTTTTTGTGTCATTCCATACAGCGCTGCGGTGGTTTAACGTAATGCGAACAATCAGAACACGATCAGGTCACCCTAATGAGCCAAAACTTATGTATCCTTATTCGGTCTATGTTTACAAGATACATATTAAGAGTTAGTCCTTATGTTCTAAAAATGCGAAGAAACACAAGTTCGAATTTCTTATGTATTGAAAAAGAGCGATCTGAGGATACAAAACCCTCACATGACAAATCACAAGGACGGGGCTTTACTCGTTAAATTCTGTGGGCGGACAAGATTGATTTTATGCAACTCGCTCTATGTGACAACGTCTGTGTTTTGATTCAAGATAAATTCACAGCAAATAGGTACTGCTTTTGAAGCTGCTTAAGTTGCTTCCTGCAATATTCCAAGCATGACGGATCGGAATTTGCGTGACCGAAAAAAACCAAAGGGGAGGGGAGGGGGTGGGGAAGGTGATATACCGGCCGGTGGTGAACGAGCATTAATGCAGCTAATTTTTGTGCCGGTGTGTATGGAAGGTCACATAATTCATGCGACCATGGTGTTAGAGGCGAAGGAGCATTAACCCTTGCAACAAAAGTTATGCCCCATTCCCGGTAGGATAATATGTCATATTATATGTGTAGGTATTTTCTATTAATCTACATATCAATATTGTGTTTTCGCATTGCATTATTTAGATCAAGAGGACACTCTGAGCCGTAAGTTTTTTCCGTACTACGCAGTTGTTAATTGATATTTAGGACTCATGCGCACACCAGTGTAAATATATATATATATATATATATATATATATATATATATATATATATATATATATATATATATATATATATATATATATATATATATATATATATATATATATATATATATATATATATATATATATATATATATATATATATATATATATATATATGACATTAATCAATTACGCGAGCAGCATTGTGACTTGCATACAATGTATGCACTGATTAAGTAATCTGCATTTTCTTTGCAATATAGATAAGGCAAATATCCACACATGCCATATAGATATCATAGACCCGTATGAATATTTAGACTTTTGGGTGGATGATTCGATTCTTGGCAACGACTAACTAACTAGCTTAATTGGAAACTGTGTACCAATCATGCCTTAGATATACACATCAAGTGGTGGTTACATTTCCAGAGTATATATGTCAGATCGGGGACACGATAGGCGGTCAATTTTGATCTTATGGACAGGGATAGACTGTTATCAGTGAGCGATTGCATTTGCAGAACGCTGCAAATTTAACAGATTTTCGGCATGATATCACCTCTATGGTTAAAAAGACATGCCACAGGATTTGAACTTTTATTGTCAATTCTGTTGTGCACCACACATAGAAAACAAATTAAACCTAGGCGATGACCGTAGAGATCATAGCTATCTCATAATCCACTAGGGGCATGTTCAAGCATTTCCAAAGTACGGGTAACTATCACCATACACCAATAGTATATGACCCATTCCCTACAAAAATACGTTGTGTTCTTTGATATTGCCCGTCCTATTTATCTTCGTCCTTACACGATTGCTCTATTGCATAGATTCCAAATTTTAAGATCGCTGTACGTTTATACATTCGGTCGAGCAATAATATTCACGAGAAACGTGATTTACATTCATTAACTTTAGTAAAAATGCGGGGCTAGACCTGCTGGATATGCATAGTAAATGACTATTACTTGCGTGTTAAAAAGATTATTCATTATCCAATCTTTTGTACACAAGTTGTTTGTAAAAGTTTCTGCATGCATACGTTAACCATAATTTCTGTTATCTGCAGCGCGAGAGTACCTATCCGACCATGGTATCCACCAAATCGATCGTATAAAATCGATCTTAACCGTACATTCTTCGGTAAAAACGCCGTAGACATTAAGGTTTAACCTTATAGATTGTGTGACACCACAAGGACCACAAATAAAGACGCAGAGGCAAAGCATCCTTCTTTTCCGTAAGCTATTCTTATCTCTGGTAGCCAAAGCCCAATACGTTTCCGGCACTATTGCTAATCGGAGGGGTATACAAAAACGTTACGCAATCTGAGGAATCTTCAAAACATTTTACCAATATAGCAGCCACAAATAAGACCTCAGTACAATTGGACACACATAAATATTGCACTAAGAGCTCAGTAAAAGCCCCAACACCAACCGTAATAAAAGTCAATGATACGGATGATTTCTGTCTTGCCACTTACATTCAGCCTCTACGCTAAATGCGAAGGTTTGCATCATCATTTATAAAACCTTGTCCAGCATCTAGCTTAGATATGCCAGCTAAAGTGTTCACCAGCTCATACCAGTGACACTGGGTATGGTGATTTGCCATTGCAATGTATGTATTACAAATTGCTACGAGCCATCAGCATAACCATTAATGCTGCGTCACTAGTAGACAATATCATAATGCAGAAAATGAGAGCATCATGGCATGACAAAAGATGATGAACCTCATTGACTGACATTGAATCAAATTACAGAGGAATATCAATCTATAGGAATTGGCAATAATTATTGTGCTACCATAATTGTTGCTCAGAGTATGTAATCTTAATTTACGCGGATGCGTACACAACAGACGGATGTACGTTATTGCTTATCAGTTATCATGCAAATCTAAGAGAGAAACTAATGAATTGACAGCGTAGTAATATAAGGGTGTAAGGGAATGATATCTGATGTTGCTGCAAATATTTGTGAGGGTTTGAAGTAATCATTATTTTACACCACCCCCCACTCCCTCCGCCCCCGTCGTCCCCATTCACACGCCATGTCGTACTCTCGTCATGTTGTTACGCCATTGACCATGTTCGATACATTTAACACATTTATTCAGTGGGACAGCGCCTTTATGTAGTTAATAAATACAGCAGAAAGGAGGTGATAAATTTACCAAGGTAAATTTATCATATGTCCAGCTGCCGGCACATCATTCTTGATTTAGCCTGTACAGCAGGCTATAGACGTCGCCTTTAATCGAACTCTTCATGACCAGCAGTAAGCCATACTTACAATCATAGTGTTCCCATGAACTTGGAAAAGAAGACACTATTTTCGGTTAAATACCCGGCAAGATTACAAGAGTAGCGGATTGTAATCTAGCTATATTTGGTAGGTATGTATGTAGGTATGTATGTAGGTAGGTAGGTAGGTAGGTATGAAGGTATGTAGGTATGTAGGTAGGTAGGTAGGTAGGTAGGTAGGTAGGTAGGTAGGTAGGTAGGTAGGTAGGTAGGTAGGTAGGTAGGTAGGTAGGTAGGTAGGTAGGTAGGTAGGTAGGTAGGTAGGTAGGTAGGTAGGTAGGTAGGTAGGTAGGTAGGTAGGTAGGTAGGTAGGTAGTAGGTAGGTAGGTAGGTAGGTAGGTAGGTAGGTTAGTAGGTAGGTTAGTAGGTAGGTTAGTAGGTAAGTAGGTAGGTAGGTAGGTAGATCTGGGGCAAATATAAGAACCCGATATCAGCATATACGAGTGAGTCTGCGACTTGGTGACTGACATCCAATAAGTACACCAATTGCTGACAACATCGATAGACCGAGGATTTTGTTGCTACTGTTAGTAACGTATAGGCAAGACCCAAAGGGGCTGTTGGTGCCTGTATCTGATGGCTATGAGGCCCGATATCGACTGTATGGCTGTAACGTGCCGGTGAACATTGCAGCAAATCATGTGAGGTTGTGAAATGATTGCACTCGCAGAATGACGCAATAAACGATAGAATTAGGATTTTAAATAATACTGTGAAGACTATCAAGCCATCCGTTAATAAACAGCAGCAGATTTCACATTCGGATGGTCATTTGCAGTTGCTTTAATTGCTCACGATTATATAATTTAGCATTTACTCACCACTGCACGGATGACTCAAGCATCAATATTTCATCCGTCGTTTGCACTGACTGTCTACTCTCTCAAACATAAGACATTCGTTTGCAGATGATGTCTACAGAAACACAACAGATCGTGATGTTGCTGTAAATTATCAGCTGCAAAGCACGTTATCATTTCTTTCTGATCGTCACTCGAAATACATGGAATATATATTCATGAATTTTACTATGCCATACTATTACTGATGATTAACCTAGGTTCAGACCATAGCTAGTTTCTCAGCTGCCAATTCGGCCAAGCAATGAGCTACGTTAATGACGACGAGGCGTTAAATGTTAAATACGGCTTCATAATGCAGAAAGACTTTCAGAGGCATGACACTTTCAGACTTTCGGACACTGTTGTCTTCATCTTCATTAGCGCAAACTGGGCATAAAGAGGAAGGTAGAATTGCTAACCCTTATGTAAAACACTAGCTTGCCTTAGTCATTGCAGTGATTCATATTGCATGAATGTAAAATTACAAATGATTTTACGGCGCGTCTTTAATAACGAAATATTTCTTGCTATGAACCTAAGGTGCATCATTGCCGTGTTTATCTAGCTTTTACGTCAAACGCGTCTCGTTTGGCGGGTTTATAGTGTGACGAACGGGTCTCTGAATGCTCCGGCTCCACTGGAATGTCTACCTGAAGCCAACATAAGCAAGCATTCTAACTTGGTTCGAGGATTGAACACCGATAGGTTGACATTGTACAACAGTGGTGCGATATGCAATTATCCTCCATATTACATATTATGAAATACATTTAGACCCCTTGTTGTTGATGTGTGCACCGCTGCAATCAGACGCTTCATATTGATATCAGGGTTTTTGTATGTGTACGGTACGCATGACCATCCACCATCTCTGTTGATTGATCAATCTCGCAGATTTAGCTGCTGATCAGGTGGTCAGGAGAGAGGCGGACTGTGACGAAGCTAGTGAGATGACAGATGGCCATGAAAACCATATACAGATCCTTCACGCAAGAATGAAACGGAACCCTTGTCGATAGTGCCGCTATTTAAGAATATGTTAAATCTCTGGTCGGAAGAAAAGTGCACTCTGGTGATTAGTATGGTGCCTCATGGGCCCTACGAAATGTTATCACCACGTCGTTACGGTCAAAACAGATCTGTCGCCAATCATATCAGAATGTTAGTTGCCTATCCATTAATACGTGCGGATGTATTGCGTTTCGGATGGCATGGGAGTATTTTGGATGCTAGAATAGTATAGAATACAACGATTTAGAATAGGTCGATCATTGTCAGGCAGAGGATAATAAGATAAGCAGGAATAATGGCTTCTTGTTATAATCGTTCGTTACAATCACAGCAACCATATCATATTATGTGTTCCGTCGTCAACAATATCTGCCAAATGATAAGTCTCAGCAACACTCTACATTGGATGGAATATCCGTTCGTTTGCGATAACGTTAATGCATGGTTGAATCGCCACGATACGACTGGCAGCTGCATTTAATGTCGGTTAGTATTCAGGGCACTTTTAACTAGAATCTCGTGTGGTTAATCGCTCGGACAAAACTGCTTACGTGGGTCACAGTTCGGTGACGCCACCGCGTTAGCATATAACAACACATTGAAGCAAGAAGCAATGTTTTGTCTGTTGAACGACCAAAAGATAATGAGACTCGATAATTAATATATATAATTAAGTTTTGAATTGATTATTTGATAAGTTAGTTATACTTAATTTGCATCAACCCATTTTCGTAATTAATTTTTGGGTCAGCATTGCTTCGTTAACTTTAAGGCTGGTCAAAAATACTTCATGCATCTTTGCTTCTCAAACTCCGTACTGTTGGAGTTCAAATATTTTAACCGCTTATTGCGCAAATTAATGCCCTCACACGCACACCTACCGTGCCGCTAGTTTTTACGATAAACGTCGAACAAGGTGACCTAAGACAGGTGTGTAATATTTAGCCTAAGCATTGTTCGTGTTTGCTACGAAACATGCGTGTTTTACACTCCGCCAGGTGAAATCGGCATAATATTTTAATATTTAACTATTATTTATCATGCGTTATCAGCTGTAGTTCCAAGATATTGACGTTGTGAAATGATAACAAAACCATTCTGGTCGGCTTTGTATACATCCTATTACATCTTTTTTATATCTCTGACATCGAGGTCATATCCGATATGAACAGGTGACGAGAATAATAGAAGGGTATTTGTGACGGACAAATCGGACCCTACAATCACTTGAGACCAATATTTGTTATTGGATGGATCATCAATGCTACCCTGGAGACAAGACCACATGCTAGCGTCAAAATAGCCCGCATCAGCTATAGTCTACGCTGCAGTAAGTTGGTAACATTCGCATTCCTTGGATATTGCAGCCTTGAGTCTTAATGGCATTTACGGGTCTTTGAGTGGTAATTCGTGTTCATATCCGACATCAAACATGTACTAAGCACGGAAAGGTGTTCTATCTTATTGGGCTTCTAAATCGCATATCGACTGCTGGTTTATGTGCTGGCAATTTTGGCTTTGAAAGCTGGTAAAATATCAATATTCTTTCAAAAATATGGCAGACTATCACTCTTAATTTTAAATGAAGAGCATAATTAAAAATCACTCTATAAGGGTGCTTGTTCTCTTGTAATCGCAAACCGGAAGGCACGTATGAGCGAAATGATCAGACCTGACTTCCAGTAAACGTGCAGTCTTCGTGGAGCTTTGTCTCGGGTAGTTACAAAAATACAACAATCCAGTAAATGTTTATCCCCATTAAACTGATTATATATTAAGGTGCAACTGAGTTTATAGCAATAAATCACATGCTCTCAATAGTTGAGCTTGCTTACCGAGCTAGCACATATTTGGCATATTGTGTTTATGGTGTTCCTAAACTTTCCCGTTGATATCTTCATGTGTCACATTTGACTACACAACAAATTGTACATATATTTATATGCACATATATATATATATATATATATATATATATATATATATATATATATATATATATATATATATATATATATATATATATATATATATATATATATATAAATATATATCTATACACGGGTATATGAAGTTTTCGTGCAGCATAAACGTGATCTGGTTTGGTAT
This sequence comes from Urechis unicinctus, assembly GCA_034190875.2. Classification (NCBI taxonomy): domain Eukaryota; kingdom Metazoa; phylum Annelida; class Polychaeta; order Xenopneusta; family Urechidae; genus Urechis; species Urechis unicinctus. The sequence goes on from CM067353.1 coordinate 84,269,000, forward strand.
TATCTCAATGTTAATTCAACACAGAACCTAGCGAAATCAGCACTTATGAATCATATATATATAGCAAACCTGTGTGAGCTATGCGGGGTGCGGATTATCTATGTGTATCTGTCTCACAGCAGAATCGTTTACAACACGTCAATGAATTTCTTTCCTGCGTTGGATGCATATGCAGCGATGCAAGTTTCACAACCGGGCGAAACATTAAAACCCAATCATCGAATCAGCTTTTCGATCGACGCAACACTATCAGGGGTATATGTAGCTAGATGTAGCTAGATGTAGTTGATTACGGGCCCCGATTAATTATTTGACTGGTATCATATAACGCAACACTATCAGGGGTATATGTAGCTAGAAGTAGCTAGATGTAGTTGATTACGGGCCCCGATTAATTATTTGACTGGTATCATATGAGTGTTAATAGGATGCAACAATGCTTTATGTTCGACGTACTATGATTGCTTACTGCCTGCGCAAAACATATTGTCTAAGTATTTGAAGCATGATGCAAATAATTGGCTGAATTATGCATCGTTCTGTCGTTTCTTTAACTTATACTTCTAGGGATATGTTACGGTAATGTTGCTTGTTGTGGTGCTTTAAATCCAATCTGACACGCTTAACTGGCAGCAACTGTAGAAAATGCATAAACAAATTTGCATTCTCAGTCATTGGGTGCCTTGTTTGCAGTGTTATTAACTAAGAATAAACTGATGTCACGAAATAACTTTTCATACGATACATGTTTTTTTTTATGCAGTTACTCGAACAGCACATTGTCATCAATTATCCTTAACATGTAGCGGTTTAGACTGGTTGTTGATATATAATGAGACGACAGGTGCAATAAAAGCTTCAAAACGAGGTAAAGAGGCGCAATATATATATATATGTATAACCAAAACATCACGGATCATCACTCTTACAAACAGCTTAGTTGACGAAAGGGATCATTAAGAAACGACACTCTATGTCCCCACAACATATTCAGTCAACGTTGGCTTGACAGACAGCAGTACGTTTCTCGACAAATATATTATGTATGTATGGCCTATAGGCCTTAATGTACACAATGAACACGAATAATAATATAGTATCGGTAGATGGGAAAAACAAAGTATTTACCTGTCAAAGTCAATTACGGTGGCTAGTCTGGTCCCAGATCCGCAGGATAATAAGATTAACGGTAATACATCTGACAGCTGCAGCCCTCGACTGCGTGGAACAGAGTATCATACTTGATAGACTGTCCACCTCATTAGACGCATTTGGGATAACGTAGGGTTGGCCTGCTTATTATCTTTACTCACGAAAGCATAAATGTTATCAGTTGCGCTGATATCAAGCCAATCTTCAAGACAATATAAATACAACAATGGAAATACTTATGTAATTTCCAGGTTTATTTATTTGTTTCTTACCGGCACTTCTAGCTTGATTCACAAATGTAGCAAGACTCACCGTATTCACCGCAATCGTACATAACAAGCTAAAGGGAGCACAAAATGCAAACCTGTAGAGCATGAATCTTCCATTTCCTGCACCCTGTCTGCGTGCCAAAATCACAAAATGGCACTTTGTGTTGCGGACGCTGCAACGTTTTGACAGAGGTGGTATTGCGCTTCCATTTTAATACTTAACAGTCAAGCAGTTTCTAAGATAGGCGGCGGAGCATTCTTGTCCAAAATGTGAACCAGCTTCGAAATCATTCATCGTAATTTGGTGCTAAGGAAGTCTATATACTGCAAAACTCGTAAGCATCATAGATTCACTACATGAACTATCGTGTCGATAAATCAGTCGAAGCGAGCGTCAAGTAATCAAATCCATTAGCAATTAATTGCATTTGAAATACAGACAAAGCGAAAATGGAAAGCAAACGCAAAGAAGCATACATCAGTTTGCGGATATTATTTTGGTACTTTCTACAACAACAACTAATCGAATTACAATGGCCTCAGATATAAATTTCCTACTTCGGTCGCTACTCCAAACACTTGATATACAAAAGCAATCCGAGCAGATCGTTTTAACTGGGGGTGATTGTTGCGGTTTACTGCGTGATTATTTTATGACACTATTTGCTCGGCGACATCGCAAGATCGCGTCTCATCGAGACTGCAACATTCCAATTCATATCCTATGATACCACTATAGCAGATTTGTTTTGTTAAATATCTGACCTAAGTAGTCGCTCCGTTTGCGTTCGTATAATAGCAATATAATGATGCCATAGATAATTTACAATGTTCAATCATCAGAGAGCCCAAATGCTATGGAAAATGGCGGTTGTTTGAAATTTTTTCCGTGGAGAGGTTTATCGGGAATTTTTGGTACCCGCCCTTTGCGCTAATATCGAGGTCATGCCGTAAGCGACTTCTATATGGTAGTTGCTTTTAAACAAATTTGGTCAATGGCAAAGTTGTGATTCAACATGACGCCGCAAACAGCTGACATTGGGAATAGTTGAACATCGGACAATCTTGCCGCATTAACAGTAAGTTGGAATGTTCGATATTAGATAGTCGCTGAACATTGGATCTATGAATGCAACAACGCAGCGAATAAACTGTCCAGTGTGATACGCTATGAATACATGCGTCATTCAGTGTAGTTAAAATCATATCTTGCCATTATTGTAAATAGCAGAGCATATGACAAAAATGTGTTACAACATTGATGCATAAATCCAAGACTACTTGCAGTTTGCAAATTTATAATTTGGAGGCAACAACACAATTTCTTTTTATCCACTGAGAGATGTTACCGATAAGCCTTTTTATCTTACGTGGATTAATCGCCGTTAATGTTCTGTAGATGTAGCTCATGATGAGCTTAGGCATGCATAGATGATCATATACCTTTGCGGAGACTTATTTGTTGCTGGACCAACTTGAATATATGCATAATGATTGGACCAGCTTGAATATATGCACAATTATAAGACCAACTTGAATAAATGCACAATGATTCAAATATAGCGGCCGCAACGTCATGTATTGAATCTACACTAGGTAAGCAGATATTGCTTCATCTATATCATCAACTCCATTAAAGATTGACTTAACATTAACACTGAACAATATATATATATATATATATATATATATATATATATATATATATATATATATATATATATATATATATATATATATATATATATATATATATATATCTATATATATATATATATATATATATATCTATATATATATATATATATATATATATATATATAGTAGTGAATGGCAATATGATGAACTATGCGTTTGTTAGAAGCAAAGAAGTCATAAGCCTCTTCTTGGATAAGATCATTATCTGTGAGAGACGGATTTCTACATGCAAAGAATTCCATACCATACTAGAATACTATACTGTAATCGGGATCTCAGTGCATCTAGTGCCAATGGATTTGATGATGACTTTGTCCTGGGTCCGCAAACTAGGGAATAGCGACTGCATACGTTAACAAAACACGACCGATTAACGTATTGGAAAGGTAATGGCAGCAACTCCCCTTTCCCACAAAGCATTCGTTTTCGCGTTGTGAATTACCTAAGCAATCCCATGATTGTGCATTCAGGGATTATCAATCAGGGTATTGTATAAAGGTAATAGGCGACACACGAAGTGTCCGATATCTGTCAGTTATATATACTAGACTTTCAAAACACATCATTGTTTTTTTCTGATAGAAATGCAACCGGAGAAAATATAGATGATAATGGGATGAAGTATTGAGATTGTTAGGTAGGGGTTCATGCTGTAGCATTTTCATTTCACAACATGCGCCCAGAATCACACCCATCATATATGACCTGCAAATTACCGTGCTCGCGCAGGTTTGCACGGTGAATCGTTCACGGTGTCTGATTGCAATACGTCACTTTGACAAAGATGGGGTCTGCACTTTACCATGAAAAACATTGCAGTGGGGATAAAAAGTAACGTGATTTTCTGTACTTCATTAAGCTATATGTGCAGGCATTATTGTCTATTAGTAACGCTACGGTACGGATATGTGGGTCAATAGCCCAAGTGAATTAAAGCTTTGATTCAAGCTCAGCTTGATAATTTGTTAAACACCATTTTTTTATAATACTATCGACCTCAAACAGTATTTGCGCTAGCCTTGAAACTTGCCACGTTATATCGAATGATCCTATCAAAGCAGTATTGACTTGAAGCTGTGTTGTGTGACCGAATGCAGAAAGTCTACAAGGATTTGATACGTATCCAAAACATCTGGGATTTACAGGCGATATTGTAAACCTCAAACCTAAAGAAACTCTTACAAAAGAGGATAGTTTAGGTAGTAATATTTTTTAATGAATTGAAGCTTGCCAAAAATCTTCTGCGAATAATTGCACTTTCCTTACATAATTATCCGTCACCGATCTAAGTTCAATAATCCTACGCCTTAGATACCAAGACGAAGCGTATTACAAACTATTCTTTGCGTCAAATAAATGGAGACTTGTTGGTATATAGCATCAGCAATATTCTAAAGGATATCATGGCACATGTCATTGAGCTACCTAATTAATATGGGACTGAATAGAGTGTGACTGGTCAATGCATATTTTACCGATGTAGCTGAAATCATCACAAAAATATTATTGGTATTTATAGAGAGATGCTTTTTGGGAAAGAAAACAATTCCCTCAAACCGATAGTAGTAAATTGCCAGGCAAACAAAGGAAGCCTGTAACTTACAGCATAAAGAGGCATAAGCAAGAGGCCGACTTTGCAAAAGCTTCCAACGCACTGTATTATATCATTTGCTACAAAGTAGATTACTATTCAAGCAGTTCGATTTTTAACCTTAGTGTTAAGGTCGAGTTAAAAAATCCACCACGATGAGGTAAACCATAACACTATAAGCGCCCTATAGAACCAACATGGAAAGACAACATATTCGGTACTTAGACTAATAAGGGAAGCTGTACTTCAGTAAATTATCACTGATTCTGTCCACGGCACAGTCTCAGCGATTGACGTTCACTTGTGTTATGGATCACGATGGTGCATATTATTGGTTGGCAATCGGCATCTACTAGAGATACATGCAACATGTTTACTTCCACATAATGAATGTTTATGTTTAAATATACATCCTAAAAATATTTCTCTTTGCCCTATTCACCTGTCATATCAATCAAGCCTCTGGGATCCTCATTATTTTTCCTGCTCTCAAACTTCTAACTCCAGGTCATCAATCATCTAACTACAATTCACACGCTTACTCTTCTTGTAGTTTACACTTTCCCCAACAAGCCAATAGAGCCAGTGGCTTAATGGTTTTTGGCGTTAATTGTAAATGCATTTTCCGCAAAGTAGTAAGCAAAAGGAAAGAACAAATATGTGTTCAATCCACCAGAAGACTAGAGCAAAATATATACGAAAATACCGGAGCGATTCTTTTTATACTATATGAAATACAATCGCTGATTAAATTGCATGTTAATAAGTTAACAATTATCACGTATATATATATATATATATATATATATATATATATATATATATATATATATATATATATATATATATTTATATATATATATATATATATATATATATATATATATATATATATATATATATATATATATATATATATATATATATTTATACAAGTCCGACCATATTGGTACAATTCAGCGACTACTAATTGGCCCATACTAACATTTTGGTCGACGATCATGGGGCCAAAATAGTCAGCGTCATCTCATAGGCTTACACAACTGCGCTTCCCCACCAAAGTGTAACTTTGTTTGCTACTTCTCCGCCTAGGGTTGGAATCTTATTTTTCGGGGTAACTATCCACTTTGTTTGGCGTTAAATCCATTTCCGTGAATTTACATTTTGGCCCCAACGACCATTTTGGCCATGTTGAATAATCGGTCATTATATGGCTTTGTCCGATGTATATTTGCTTCAAACTTACATTCATGATTTGTGTGACATTTAACTTCAATGAACAATTCTTTGTTTTAAGTTATCTCTTCAAATGAAAAACATACAAATTTTGAATGAATATATAAATCAGCAGTTCAACGAATAACGGGCGGCACACGCTCAAATATCTTTACGGGCGGATATAAAAAAATAGCGATTTTACTGGGAAATCCGGGGTTGTAAGTCTTTGTCAACTCATTTAAAGAGTTTTTTTCTCAATATCTATCCATCTGAAAATGTATAATTTAGATAAATAAGAACAAATGCAGCACTTAAGCTGGAAATTGGAGACGCAGTTTAGCATGCAAAACTTTTAGAGAATCTCACTGAAATGAGATACCGGTTTTCTCGATCTGTGATGTGTTAAGTTTCAAGTAATAAATGAAATCATAAAGTATCAACCGACTGTTTTTATCAAGGGAATAATTAGCCAGATTGTTTTGTGTTATCAGTTTGCTTATGTCGTAAAATCCAATTGTCCCCAAGAACGGAACCGATGGCTTAAGTTGAAGATATATTTTGGGATTGTAACAATTCCAGCTTACCATACCACGTGGAATTTCCGGTACACGAGCGAATATAAACAAACGCGATCGGTCAGCCTACCATTTTACACGATCTCTTTCCATTTGATTCTTATTTGGTCAGTATGATTCCAACGTTTATTTATTGAATATCATTCATGTATCAATAAACGTTATTGTTAAGGGAAAAATTTCATGTATGACAAATTATGAAATACCCGTAGTTTACAGTAGTTAGCGAGCTTCACCGGGCTCTTCCGGACGTGAGCTCGCAGTCACACTTAACGATCACATTTCCAACAGCCAACAAATCCTAGATACCACGTTATTGTTACTTGATGCCTGCAGCTTGGTTGATCAGAGCTACCGATTTCCATTGATTTTCTTTAAAAATTACATTTCCAAACGTACATTTAACCGTGTTGGACATTTCAGTCAGAGGTATTTGCCCCATCTCGGCATCTGTCAGATGTAAACAATGCCATTTCGCCCACAGTCAGCCTGGTATTTTGGTTTGTGGTATCTGCTGATCTTGACAGCGGACATGCGCACCGGTATCACAGTACCCCTGATGCTCCAATAGTCTTGTTGAGTAAGTTAGGGGACCCCGCATCATCGATCCTACTCGTCTTCCGACTTCATGTCCTGTAACTTACAATGTTGCGTGGTGGACTATGACACTAGCCACTAGGATAGCTAGTGTCATAGTCCATCATACCAAAATCCTGGTTGTTGTGCGGTGTGGTAGGGGGATGGGTTGTACTTTTTTGTTTTTAAAGGCAGTAGATTGATATTTTGCATTGTACATCATTGAATTATATACTTCCATCAGTAATGATACCCTTAACCTACATTTTAAAGTACTTTAATTGGACATGATTATAGCATGATCTGCTAATATTATATATCATTCCAATACACTAAAACACGAGTTCTTTGTTACATTCCTATAAGTTTGATTATATGTTACATGATAGTTCAGTCATGGACATTGTCAAACTTCTGCCATCAATTAGTCAGGAAAGTGACCCTTTTGATTTCAATCGAAGCTTTCAAAGAAAAATGTTCAATGCTTGTAATCTAATTCTTTGATAGAACAATCACCTCATTTGAATATATCAGACGTAGGCTATTAATGCCATGATCATTGGTAAGGTAGTCTTAAAATCTGTGCATCTGGTCTAGTTTTGATGGTGGATTTAAGCATAGTTGCAACCCCAAATCACATGAGGCCGTTTTAGGACAGTGCAGTTCCCAAGATGTAACAAACTGACTGGTTATGCCTGACTTGGATGGTCCCTTTGATTAGTATCCTTCCCGGACATGTTGCATGCCACTTATAAGGTAATATTTATGGACCATTAGGCAGGAACCATTAATAGTTATGCTCCTCAGCACAGTTTTGCTCTGTCTGCTTGTAAACTTTTGGTATCACATTTTTTTAATAATAAAAGCCATTGTTATATTGATTGTCACTTACAAACAAAATATCAGCCCTTTGTGACCTTATTATTGAAAAATAATCTCTTAACTATGTTAACCAAATAGGGAATACCAGCCTCAAATTAATCATGAACCACTCTTATATTTCTTATGTTTTGTTCCTGAGAGATTTACATAATGGGGAATGATTCTTGATGGCACATTTTCTTATAATCCAAGCTAGCAACTCTTCATTGACCAAATCTTCCTGCATAACCTTTGACCCCTGGATTATTATTGAATAATATCCTGTGTCTATAAACCCAATGGGGTATTAAAAGTTTTGATGTCGCATTGTGATATAAATTAAGCTAGTGATCTCAAATCCTACAAATGGCCTTCTCATGTCAGTATCTCTTTGCTAACTAGAAATCAGATGTGTATGGTCCTTGACCTCAGCCAAAATGTTAGGATTATTATCAATTATACTGTTCAAGTGAAAAATGGGGTTTATCATGTCCTTATATCCTGGCAAACTTTAACTTATAGCTTTATGGCTTTTGACCTCTGACGTGCTAAATTAAAGCAAATTAAAATTTCTTGTTCCAGGAAAAATGTTATTAATAGCTCATGGGTGTTTGGGGTGATCATTTCTAAGAAACTTAAATTATTTGGCTTAAATGCTAAAACTACTTGGCGATGGACTATTGATGCCAGACAAATGGGTTTGGGGGTTATTGTTCAGCCCTGGTGTATCATTGAATACAATGTTATGCTATAAAAGCTATGATTAAATGCTGTCATAACTTGTTAATACAAATCGTGCCAAAAGAAGCAGAGTTCAATAGCCATGGCTTTCTGTCTTTATTGTAAGGCAGTTAGATTAGCTAAGTGTTTGCGATGACATTTTGCCTAGCAGCACTCATAATATGGTATAAACTGCTTTACCTACTGTTCTGGGTTTAATATTATGGACCCAGCATCTCAATTGAATCATATTGGAGATACATATCCGCTGTGTTGGTTTATCAGCCCTATTTAGGAAATTTATTTGTTCAAGATGGGCAACAGTATCAGCTAACCAAACATCACAATTATGCTCATCTATCTCTGCAAGATACCTCCTCATATCAAAGGGAGCAGTGTTTTGCTTTAGGGCCACTAGGCTCTTGCTTAGTGAAAAGAAATATTCTTTAGTCTTATCATTTCATGATATTTGGTGATTTGAGATAAATGAATAGTTAAAGATAAAAATAGTGAGAAGGTCATATGGCTTAATCTACATTACTGACAGTAATGTAGATGAAGCCACCTGACCTCCTCACTATTTTACCTAATGAGTTACATTTGAAATATTAAGGTCCATGTGCTAAACCACCATGAAAATTTATTTTCTTCTGCATGCATGTATATGGTACAACTTTGCCAATATTGTGGCTTCACCAGTTTTAGTGGCTTAACCAATATTGCGGCTTCACCAGTGTTGTGGCTCAACCAATATTGTGGCTTCACCAATACTGTGGCTTAACCAATATTGCGGCTTAATCAATATTGTGACTTCACCAATAACATAGCTTCGCCCATACTGTGGCTTCACCAATATTTTGGCTTCACCAATGTTGTGGCTTCATCAATGATATCACTTCATCATTTTTTGGGATTCACCAATGTTGTGGCTTCACCAGTGCTTTGGCTTCATCAATATTGTGACTTCATCAATATTGTGGCTTCACCAATACTGTTGCTTCACCAATATTGTGGCTTCATCAATATTGTGGCTTCTCCCATATTGTGGCTTAAACAATACTGTTGCTTCACCAATATTGTGGCCTCAAAAATACTGTGGTTTTATCAATATTTTGGCTTCACCAGTGTTGTGGCTTTACCAGTGTTGTGACTTCACCAATATTGTGGCTTCAGCAATATTGAAACTTCATCAATATTGTGGCTTCACCAATATTGTGACTTCACCAATATTGCGGCTTCACCAATTTTGTGGTTCTCCAATACTGTGGCTTCGCCAATATTGTGGCTTCAGCAATACTGTGGCTTCACCAATTTTGTGGCTTCATCAGTGTTTTGGCTTCTCTTGTTTATCATATTTCGTTGAGATATATATCAATCACTGGGGCTTAAAAAGACATGTTATGTCTTAATGTTTTTTTTTGTTAAAACCATCAGAATGACCAAAATGACCGAAACAATGAGTATTATCTGTATTTGTTGTGTGTGAGTATGGCTTCAACAGTCTGCTTAAGTAGAAGTTTTTTATCAGAAGTTCTGTTTTCCCAGTATGACTGTTAAGCTCCACCTGGTCCTGATTGATGGTCTTGCAGTTATGATGTATGCACCTGTGTATAGTGTCTCATTGTTGTACACTTAATCTACTCTGTATTTATCTGCAATTCATATCACCTTTCTCATCACCAGCCCAGCATGACACAGACCTGGGTTCTTTTTATTACCAGCCAGTCGTTACACTGACCTTGGGTTCTTGTCACCAGCCCAGTATGTCACTGACCTGGGGTTCTCCTAACATGGCATCTTTTTTGTTTGGAGGGGTAGAATTTCTTGAGGCCAGTTAACATCTAAAATGGTCATTTTAGTTAACTCCCAGCCCTGTTACTGATGACTGAACTAAGCTGTAGACTTATTCTGAACATCTGGCTTTGTCACATAATCATCTCCAGATGAACATCAGATATTTATGTCCTCATATTCACTATATAATGATTTTCAGATGTGCACAATTGTAAATTTGGCCTCAGGTTAAGGGTGAAGAGAGCTGGCTTATGTGGATGAGACACCATTTTATCAGTGGTTAAGTGACAGAAGGAAGTGCACCATAGCCAACCCAGGGGAGCAGTCAAACATTGAAGTCTAGTATATTTATCAATGCTAAGCTCCATATCAACCTTCCTGGTGGTCACTAGTCAATGCCTGTTATCTCGATACCCAGAAAGACAATGTTAAAGCTGTCATCAGTGGTCAATGAATGAAGGTAACATTAATTATTGATGGGTGGGTGGTTTTTTATTGGTTATATAATTGCAGTTTAAGTGCATATTGATAAGATCAGGCTTACAATGTGTTTTAACAATATTCTATTAGTTTATATGTAGATTCAGTTTCTGCCACATGAGAGAGATTAGTTTTTACTTCCTTTACTTAATAACAAGAGATTGATTCATGTGACATGTTGAATTCATGATCAACTCTATCAGGTTGGTAAGAATTAATGTTGTGTAATGTTTTTCATTGACTTCCTTTAGCTCTTATGATATAAGACTGATAGGCAGTTTGACAAGTTAACTTTGTGTGTGTAACAGAATGTGCAACTATAGCTGGGGCACAGCAGGAGAATCATCTTTTGCTGAATTATATGGACAAGCTGTTGTATGGATTCACTAATTGTGTCCTAATGGAAACCCACCAAGACTGGACCTCCTGATAGTTTATTACTGATAGTGCAACATAAGGCGCTGTTGTCGAAGTTCCTGCTGATCATGTTCAAATTTATCTGTAGATATGCTTTGCTTGATAATGATATCCTGATAATTGATTTCCTTATATTGTTAACGCTAATGAGGTCAATACATTCAGTCCATTAAGTCAATTTATTCAGCTGAATCAACTCTGAATGCCTATATTGTGGATAATTTTTTTGTCGAATTTAATTGACTCTAGATAGGCAAGTGAACAGCAATCAAAGTTTAATAATCAACAAAACAAGTTCATCTTCTGCCTAGTCCTGACCCTAACAAATCATTCAGCAAATTGCCTGCAGATGCTGTTTTTTCATTTTGTAACTACATGTTATTATGTGGCAAACTGAATAAAGGTGATATATTTAAAACTTAAAGATTGTTTACTCCATGTTTTAATCGTGGTGTCTTGAGGGGATTTATATCGATCACACTGAAAGATGGGATTCAGTTTAATTCTCAAAATAAATCTAATGTAAGGCAAGAAAATGATGCTCTTTTGTGAACAGATAAAACATTTAATAAAGAATGCACAATTAATCAATTGGAGGTCAGTTTGACACTTGATGAAGCAAACTGTGAATAGATACATGAACTTCTGCAGTTAGACACATCATTATATGACATGCACATACTTTGATTAGTGCCCTGTTGATTAAACTTCTCGGCTTGTTTGCATGATTGCAGTTAACATTTAACAATACGAAAAACCATATAATATAAGAGCGAGGACTGGGTTCATAACGCTATGTGATGCTGCCTCCACTGCTCCGTGTCATTCAGTGTATAGCTAGCGCTGATCAGAACTTCACAGAAGCCTGTCAACGCGACCGATTTGGGAAACACCCAAATAGCTTCAGTCGAAAGTTATTTTCTCTCAAATTACCATATCTTATTCGCCTTTCATTTACTATATATAAACACTTCTTCTTTCATTTAATTGGAACTGATTTAAGATTATCAGCTTGTTGTTTTGTTGCACCAAATTTAAGCGGACTTTGCAACTTTGGCCATGTGCGGCAAGACTGTCGCCATGTCGCACGGAGATAGATAGTGAATGCTGTTTGGACTCTCCCGATTCAAGGGACGAGGGATGTTGTCGAACATCGTTGACAGACAGATTACAGTGTTAAGAGTGGTTAAATAACATTAATCCGCCCAAAGCAATCGATATGTAGTTAAATTATCCATGAATCAGAATATAAATATATGAACTACGTGCATTTTTGAATTGGAATCGTCCGTGCTCCAATATTAGAGACGACAATCTTCAGAATGTTAAGTATCATTAATTCTTGTTAAAACTCGCAGTACCTAAGTATAAACTTGTATCCAAATTAATAACGGGTACGTTGAAGAACTCCCTTCCTTAAAATAGGTGACTTTAATGCATATTTACTCCGTTCTCTACCTGCCGCTCGGCAAGGTTCGGAACTTTTCGGAGCAAGACTGCGTCAGCATTTCGTGGAATCGCGCCGATAATTTAACTTCACTTTTTTCTTCATGGCTCGCTAAATATTGTGAATGTACAGTTCGAATTATGTATAAACAATGAGAAATCGAAAAATGTTTCTTTCGAATCCCGAAAAATCTAAAAACGCGCAATACTTGGTGTAAGCCTGTTTGTAGGAATTTAATTTAAGTCGTTTATTGTTTCATAGACCTTCTAAGCTTTGTAACCCAAGGTTGTATGACCGATGGTCTGTCAGTAGTAGGTTGGTTGGGATAATAATGGTTGGTAATATCGGAAGGCAAAAAGGGCTGGTCGGCTCATTTGTTTATTTTAATCGCCAATATGGTTGGATATATCAAATGGCCATAATGGTTGGTTATATAAAATGGCCAAAATGGTTTGTTTTATAGAAAAGTTCCAAAATGGTTGGTTTCTAGCATGACAAAACTATCACGACTATTTTGGTACAACCATTTTGGCCTATAATTTTCATAATCTTCTAAAATAAGTTTTGAATGAAGATATTAACTGAAAGCTGTACAAGGCAAATGTATAATGTTTTGCATCCTCGATATCACATAATTTGAGCTCCAAAAAGCGAAATAATCGAATGACCCAAAATGGTCGGTTTTGTCGATATTGTCCAAAATGGTTGCAATTGTAAGTATATATATATATATATATATATATATATATATATAGATATATATATATATATATATATATATATATATATATAGATATATATATATATAGATATATATATATATATATATATATATATATATATACATATATATACATATATATATAATAAACATATATGTATATATATACATATATATAAGTATATATATAATATATATGGATACATATATATAGATATATATATATATGTACGCATATATATATATATATATATATATATATATAAATATATATAAATATATATTATATATTACGATATATATATATATATATATATATATATAACGATATATATGTAGATATATATATATTTATTTACATGATATTTACGATAAGCGCTGCCATTAGCGGCTACAAATTCTAGAAATGATAGCACGTCTTTAAAACGATCACCGCATATATCTGATATAAAACGTTCGTGTTACTTGATCATTTTATTGCTGTCGATTTGAAGTCTATCCGTAAAGCCTGCACGGTTCATAACGGCGCATTTGGTAAAGGCTGGATATTATATTTTAGGTGCGGCTGCATTAAACAAAATACCGTTTGCTGAAAAGCAATAGTCAAAAGAAGAAATATTGCTTAGTTTGAAAACAGTTTATCAAGTATGATTCTTACATAATGCCGCACGATGAGATCGGTGCAGCAAGCACCCCTGGACTAACAATTTCATATCGACACCTACCCAATTTTACCCTAGCTTTGCTCTAGCTGCCTTCCACGGCGCTTGTTTTCTCTTCTATGGGCGCTTATAGTGCAGTCATATAATACAGAAATGCTGGCATTGAGCAAGTACCATATGGCGGGATAGGCAGATGTTTATTCAATGCATCAAAATGACTGTTAGTAGGAGTATATTCGTATTATCGGTCCAAGTGTTGTCCGTGGCTTTATCATTGCAAACCAGGAGATATGTGACGCAATGTGGGGGGGGGGGGGTGTGTGGCTGAAATTAGACTCACATAGTCCAACGATCTAATGAACGGCTTGCGTTAATTGATCAACGGCTTTACTAGCTAGTCAATTAAAGCGTTACTAAGGCTGTATAAGTTTTACAGCGCAGTCACAAGTCACAGTATAAAAATTGTAATCCTACTTATAACGATGGGTTTGGCATGATGTTTGGCGTCGCGTTTAGAGTTGCATATTCTAAGCAACATTTTCTCAATGATTAGATTACAGCTCATTCATGTTGTGCTTGCTGACGCTAGATGATTTTCTCTCCTCATTCTGATAGAGTACGATCCAATTAACGATGAAGTTATCATCTGCCAGGTAGACGTACGAATGACCATCGTGTGATTAATGACATAACTTGTTTATGTTAGCACATTTTGTTGATATAGGAGGTGCGTAGGCTGACGTCACATGTTTGTAAGTTTATTGCTGGAAAGCTAAAAATGTTTATTCAAAACAAGACCGCAGACGTTTCAATCGTTTTTCCATCACAATATTTGATGAAACATATTATACTAATAACAAGTACGTAATTCAATTTTATGCTCAAAATCTGGGAAGGAAACACAAATACTGGTGAGTATCAATCGTACATACCTGCTTGCCCTGTCGATAGTTGTTAAGCTTAAACACATTCGGTGTAGTGCCAGAGTTAGCAATCCATGTCAGGAGAGTAATAAGGGCTAATTACTTTAGAGAGTCATGTGAGTGGGAACCTAATTTGTCTGACTTATGTGTATTGGCGATTATGCGCATTTTATAAGACCAGATGCCATGCTTGTTCATACCAGCTCGCATAGATTGATGACAGCTTGATAAGTTACATAATGATGCATGTATTACCCACGTTGATTTTCGATGGCATTGATTGAAGCTGATGTTAATTGTTTTTGTATTTTTCACATGTAAATAAGTGTTTCTGATATCGATATTTCTAATTTCTGCATTCGTTCCTGCATCCCACGAGAGAGAGGCGATTTTTGCATTTCAGTTGATAAATCCAACCGCTAACACTAAACTGCGAATCTTTACTGCTACTCAAAACACTCGATAGCAAAACGATTTGCAATTATATGCGAAGTCATCAAAAGTAAGTTTGAGCTCATTAATACATAACAATGTGCAAGTGAGATCGGAATGTATTATACGCCAAGCGAACTCGGAAATTCAAAGGCTACATGACTAAGACGTTGATGGGGTAGAGAGGCCAGTTTGGCTGCTATATGATAAGGTCAAGGTTACTAGCGAATGAATAACGCGTCAGATTAGAATTCTGAACCGAACAATTGCTTACATATTCACAGCATATTTGAAATCCTTCATGTGTTGCACGATAATTCTGTTGGATATAAACAAATGGCCACCTCCAATTTTATGAACATAACTGTGACGTAGCACTTGCTGTTAGTCTCCGTTTCCTTGGACTGCATTCCGCCTCCAGAATTCAATGCACAATTCTCTGTAGACTTGAGAAAATGTAACAGAACGTATAGTTATTGTTCTGTAGAGATGATCCAAATTTTCATCATTTGATTGATGCGGCAAATGAGTTTACTATGCTCCGAGGCTTCACTTTATTGCAGCTATCGGGCGTCTTTGTAGAATTATAGGTGTTGGAAACAGCGTTTGTTTTATGCTTACACAAATGCCAATGTAATAAAGGTCGGGAATGGCGTTACATTGTGCGTGCGTCAATTTGGCTACAGAAACCCAACTTAATACATTGGGTAATTGATGTTGCTCTTGTTATTACCTGTGACTTTATGCACGATCAATCGATTAATATTGCATAGCGTATTTCTAGTTTTCATATAATGCATGCTGCTTGGTGCACAACTAATGTAAAAATTGATTGGATTGTGGTGTAATTCGCTAGATTCTTCTAAGCAGTTTATTCAGGATAGGTACATGGTAAAAAGAGACTTTACAACTAATTTAATAAGAACCATATCAACAACTATGGCAGCAAAACTATTCGATGCGTGTTACTGCCCTACAGCAATTAACATTAAATGGTTTTTGAGGGCTAGTTTCTGGCACAGCGAGCTGATATTGGACATTTATGCACTCTTTATTCTTGTGCGATGGCCATCAATACTTTGGTTGCGAGTGAAAGACTAAATTATAATATGTTGTTATATGGCGTATGTTTTTCAAATCGCTTGTGCATTCATAGAGTAATGTTGCCAAGAACAATGGGTGCGTATTATCGGTCCCTTGTGTTAATGTAGCTTAATTTGAACAATATAAGGGTGAATATAATGTAGGATAGTTGCAATTGCTAAATATAGATTGACATAAATTCGTAAATTTTAAAATGGATTTTTGACGTCGCTAAATATAACGATCATAGTTAGCTAACACAAGTTTTACAAATCGAATAGCATAAAATATGATTCGTTGCAGCCATTTGCATCTATTTTGTCACCGTTCTACACCTCGCTACAATCTGGGAAAACAAAAACAATAGTCAGAACAGCGCCGAAAATTATGCGATCTCAATTCAGCATAATGCACAATTATACTCCATCCAGGTTCGTGGCATGCATCAACCTCTCACGAACATTATGGTTTACAGCAATCATTATCATGTTTCCATCCGTAACAATAATTAACGTCGTAACACAGCGCAACACATTTCGGTACAATTCAGTATTACCACCACAGTCTGATTCACATGCTGAGATAAGAGACATGTTTGCGTAATTAGGTACTGCCATCGCACGAACATTAAGTCAGCTACAATCAGAGTGACCCTCTAACAGCAATGCCAAACCAACCATGTGATCGCCCGTTCGAAACATGTCCTTCACTGACTATTCGTACGACTATCAGAGCTAAATCATCCAGCGATTTGTAAGGTATGCAAATATAGTAATTATGGTTTATTGAAGATGCCACAGTAGCATGTGCTTTAAGACTTTTGAACGCGAGAAATTTCTCCACCGCTGTCGGTTGCGCTTTCTGATAACCACTTAGCATATCGTCTTACATGGTAACAGAGCATTGCCAAATGGGAAGAATTGGCCCTATGTCTGCCTGGCTTGTGGTGACTTTTAGTTGCCTCACTACTACGAGGATTGCGCTAGGGCAGACAAATGAAGACAACCGCCAATGCGCATCTCCAAACGAAATTGACGATTGTGCATATCAGTACAAAAATCTAAGGATTCAGTGGAAACACGATGTGCAAAGGCGCAGATTTATTAATATCATATATACACACACACGGATATATATTTTTATGAATGTGAATATAAAAATATATAAATTAGATAAATATATATATTTTTATGTTTATGAAATTGAAGATATATATATATATTTATATATGTATTTATATGCATATATATATATATTTGCATATATATGTGTATATATATAAAAATATATATATGTATATATATAAACATATATATATATATAGAGAGAGATACACATATATATAAATATATGGGATATATATATACTATATATATATATAAATATAGGTATATAGATACTTAAATATAAATAGACAGATAGGTATATAGATATAGAGGATAGATAGAGATATGGAAAGATAGAGAGAGATAGAGATCTCTCTCTCTAGAGAGAGGGATCTCTCTCTCTCTCTCTCTCTCTCTCTCTCTCTATAGAGAGATATCTCTCTCTCTCTCTCTCTCTCTCTCTCTCTCTATCTCTCTCTCTCTCTCTCTCTCTCTCTCTCTCTCTCTCTCTCTCTCTCTCTCTCTATAGAGATCTCTCTCTCTCTCTCTATCTCTCTCTCTCTCTCTCTCTCTCTCTATATCTCTCTCTCTCTCTCTCTCTCTCTCTCTCTCTCTCTCTCTCTCTCTCTCTCTATATATCTATATATCTCTATATCTCTCTCTCTCTATCTCTCTATATCTCTATATATATATATCTATATCTATATCCAAGATTAGATGGTCGTAATGCAACACAGCATACACCGCGGGAACCGACAGATGCCAGTTTGGACGGTAATGTTAACTAATACTTTGTTAACCACAACAGTTATATTGATAAACTTGGGGTAGGAGGTTTTGGAATGCAAATCAGTTCATCGCAATGAACCCCGCAGTGACATGCTACAAGTCTGCGGAATGGTGATATCCTGCATCATACCTACTTATATGGATAATGCAAGGCCAATTAATTATTGAAGGTAACCTGATTAATGTTCGTCAAATGTTCATAAATTTTCATTAAGTAACATTGGACGACAGGGCAACAACTGTGTCAGCAGCGCAAAAATTTATGTTGACTTCTCTAACACTGCAAGAGGCCGATGAGCTTCGTGTGTTTCTATGCATCAATTAATTGCAACTCATGAATTTTATGTCTATATTGGTTAATTAATATAACTTAGTGAAAACTTCGACTTGTGAATTAATACTATATATATAAATATTGATAAACTAGGGGATGGAGATTGTGGAAGACCCACGAATACAAACCAGTTCATCGCTATAAACCTCACAGCGATAAGTGTTCGAAATGTTGTTACCCTGAATAATACGTACTTCACATGGATAATACTAAGCCATCGCCGTAATACACGGTGTATATGTTTAACAGAGGCTGTGATGATACGTAAATATATATGGGCACGAAAGGTTACTCATCAATTTGTATCTTGACCATTCGTGGACGACCTTTTGAGGACCAAAAGTATATACCAGGGTATATAGTATATATAAAGTGACAAAAATCTATCTATAGTATATCTCTACATTATATATAGCTATGTTTATTTGCATGAAACTTTTTCAATATATCACTTAAGATATGCCGAATTAATAATTTTAAAAAAATTATAGTAAAAATGTACTTAAAATGTTTTCCATGAAAGATTGGATTATACGAATGGTTGTACTCGTCAGTATATATATATATATATATAATATATATATATATATATATATATATATATATATATATATATATATATATATATATATATATATATATGAATATATATATATATATATATATATATATCTATATATATATAGATATATATATACACATATATATATATATGTATATGTATAAATATTGAAACATATATAATATATATATATATATTTTTATATATCTATATATTTACATCTATCTATATGTATCTATATATTTTCTGAATATATAGATCTCCCTATCTCTATGTATATATCTATCTCATATCTCTCTCTATATATATCCCTCTAAATATCTCTGTTTTCTATCTCTATATGTCTAACGATATCTATTTCTATATGTAAATATCTATATATATATCATAATAAATAAATATCTATCTATAACGATATATCTCTTAATATATATCCATAGATATATATCTCTCATCCTAAATAAATATATATCTATATAACGATATCTATAAATATCTAAATCTATATCTATATATATATATATATCTCTCTGTATATCTCTCTTAATAACTAAATATATATCTCTATCTCTCTAAAATATATATATCTATATATCTCTCTCTATATCTCTATATATATCTATATATATATCTATATATATATATATATGTATATATATAGGCAACTTAGAAAATCTACAGTGTCGTGTAACTTTACAATATATGGTGTCATAAGCATTCACCTTACATCCCATCAACCATCCCCTACAAATGAGCTGAAACGCGATATCTCAAACTCTTACTTGGAATCACTAAACACACACAGAGATATATATATATATATATATATATATATATATAGATATAGATATATATATATATATATATATATATCTATATCTATATATATATATATATATATATATATATATATATATATATATATATATATATATCTCTGCATATACGTATATGTTTATATATATCTATATCTATCCCGATATATATTTATATATGTAAATATGTATATATATATATATATATCTAGATATATATATAAATATATCATAATAAATAAATATATATATATAACGATATATATTTATATATGTAAATATAAATATATATATAGATGAGCTGAAACGCGATAATGTTCAATCTCTTACTTGGAATCAATAAACACACACAGAACATAGAATTTTAAAGCATAAGAAAATGAAAATGTGTCGTTGGGTGATTTATGTTGAGGTTTGCAACATTTGGTCTGTTGTGTATGTTGCATAAATAGCTGAGGATATCGCGTACCAGTGGCAATGTTGACGTATATGGCTTGCCACAGTGGTTTGACCATGGAGTAGAAACATCTACGATGCCGCAAAGTTAGTCGATATATTCATTTGAACATAATCGCAAAAGGTGCGACCAATTTACCAAAAAGATGTCAATCCGATCAACACTGAACAAATAAGGTACTGTACTGTTCCCTTCGTTAGACTCTGTATCTACGTTTAAAATTTGTTTTAGTGGTCGGAAAATAATAGCACAATTGTAAGGTTACGGAAGTCAGCTTTGTTCCTCCGGTCGATGTTTTGCTTAACGTTATCATTAATTTTCGGCTGTTCGATCTGAGTAAGAGAGTATGGAATTAAGATAAGTATCGTCAAACACGAATCGACTGGCTTAAAGACGACAACATTTTCGACTTCAGTACAGAGCAATCATGATTGCAGAAATAGGTTGTCGAAATCCATTGTGATTGTTGCCCAGTAATATATTTTCCAACAAACACAGCGTGCGCAAAACTCCCTCCGTAATAATATATCTGCATGCCGAAGGATACTGATGAGCCATTAGCGATTAGCCAGAGACCACCAGACCCAGATATGTCATATAAATAATCGGAGGTTTCATAACGGCGACATTGTACATGGCCATTTGTCGTAGGTAGGTTAGCGGTATGAGAGGTCTTGCTCCCTATGCATAATAATTATTACAGGTGAAGTCGTAGTGTATG
Source organism: Urechis unicinctus (assembly GCA_034190875.2). NCBI lineage: Eukaryota > Metazoa > Annelida > Polychaeta > Xenopneusta > Urechidae > Urechis > Urechis unicinctus. The sequence continues at coordinate 84,290,403 of CM067353.1, forward strand.
GCTTGATAAAGTAAAATAAAGCAATGCAGCAGTATTTGTATATCATATATAATATAAGTGCAACACATGTACTTTTTAGCTTGGTTAACATTGAGCCATATTATGAATAGAATATCTATCGATAATAATATATATTCCATATTTGGCTTCCATAGCTGTTCTGTGATTTTACTTTTAAAATGCCAGGTTGCGAAAATAACAGATAAATTGATGCCGTTGTAAAATCAGCGTAAATGCTAATCTAGAAATGATGCTTCCTTGACTTTGCAGCTCTGTTTTAGTCGAAAAACAAAATGTCAGCAACGCGATACCAGGCTATTATCAGGTCAAAGACGACCACACAAGGAAGTACGTACCTCAAACAAAGTACGTGCGTCGTTTCCAGTACTGCGTGCTTGGTTTGAAGTATGCATACATAAACATTAAGTTTCTCAAATTGTGACATCATTGAGATTTGGTTGGGTAAAATACGTATTCAGTTGTGTTTAAAAATGAATGTTCTTTTCAAATAGAATAACAAAGCAGCCAGGTGCTTGATATTAAACATAATGCCCCCATAAACACCACAACAGTAAGTTTTCATACTTTTGTTGGCCTGTTCTGTTCGAGTTTTTGAAAACTTTTGTTCTTGTTTTAATTGGATGTTAGGTTATTATTGAAGGCTTTACAGATGGAAAGAAGCATCATTACTTATGTAATGAACATTATCATTTTAGCATACTTAAGACTTACCAGATATGGAATGGATCGTTCACAAAATCACGGGGTCACCGATCAATCTGTATTGAAATTTACTATGCTTTATTACAATTACTGCCGTAGCAATGTGGACAGTGGCCATAAGAATATTCCTCATCTGTAAACTTCATGATAGTGTTTATCCTGCAGGCTGCTTATAATTGAGTTTCTATCGGCCAAATCATATGCCTTTAACAAAATATCAAGCAGATCCATATTTTGTGAAGGAGTGGAGGAACAGCAATATTTGGGTTAATTTAATTTTAAAAATCATTCTCAAGTAGCAAATTGTGTTCAAAATCACATAAGTAAAATATTCGGTATTACATAATAGGATACCGAGTAATACCCGAGTGCAGGTACACTACAAATCAATTACCAGTATTACAATCAGGCAGATTATGATAACAAGTATAGTACTGTTTGACAGCTGAAGGTATATATGTATGATGTTGATGCAATAATTATAAGTGAGATACATAACTATGATATGTCTAGGACAGGTTACACAACGCAGGATAAAGCTACTTTAATTGGTCATGACACAGATAGGATTAATTGATATACCTATACATGTACAGACATACATATAACAACAGCGAGTGTTGAATGACAAAACTAGAGGAAAGCATGTACAAGAGGTGGGATGGCATTGAAAACGGGAAGGGGGGAGGGGTTTGGAACAGAGAGCAAATTGATGTGATGTCGTTGAAATCTAATCCCGAAAGACAAAGAAGCACTGGTTACCTGACCTTATCCGCGCGGGATTTAATTTGGGCAACCTCTTCCATTCCAAAGAGGAAAGATACGGACATGCGATATTTACAAAATTGACTCTGCACAAAATGCGGCTGGAGCGGTTTTCCGCCCAAACCTATGTTTTCATGAAAATGGAATCCAGAATAAAAGATTCTCTCTGTCTCTGTTGTTTGGAGAGGAAGAGAATAATATGCACAAAGTCTTATGAACTTGTTCAGTGGTGTTAGGGCAATATTTTGGTTGAGTATATAGGTGAGAACAATTAAAGATGGGTTTATTGTTCAGGCGAGACCTGGTGCACCCATCACAGGAATAGCTTCTTCATTTTGAGAGTTTAAACCAACTTTCATCGGCTTGGAAGGCGGCTGCACAGATTCATCACAGCTGCAGGGTTGTTCAAGTCTGACGGATTCGCATTTCCATGGCTGTCAAATTATTGGTTGGGTTATAGTATGAGATTACTATGATATTAAGTGTAACATTGGCTGTGCTAAACTATCAAAGAGAATATTATTTACTTATTAGTACACAAATTCCATCACTTACTAGACCATGCATCAATATTGGAAATACGTAGAAGCTATTCCCTCTAATGACCACAGGATATGTCATTGCCAAAATAATAATAAGATACTCCGATATATACCGGAGATACAACACAACAAATACCTGGCATAACGCATATTCGTGGGGACCCACCTGAGATCATCTATCATAATACACAATAATCCACAAGGCCCGTGATATATGCTTTTGTCAAATTTTAATTACTAGATAAATATATTTATAATTGCTTACCACAATGATTTCGTATTTACTACCTTATATCATTTATTATCCCCTCTTAAAGTGAGACGAACAATTACCATTCGTTTTGTACATAAAGTGTGAAGTAACAGACTGAAAGACACACAGACGCGGCATGGGGTTAGAAGTGAAGCAAGAAGGGTGTAGTTGGGAGAGGCCGCAAATCTTCATTATAACCAGTGCAATAGGCGTAGCTCCTGCGTGTAAATTAAAGATTGATATTCATCAGCCACGTAATATTTACAGTTTCAACATGCGTGACAATACAAACGCTGATTGCTTCTGTTCTTGCAATCATAGTGTTAGTTGATCGTACCATCGTTTACAAAACATTGCATAATGACAAGTTGGAACCTGTATCGCTGAAATAAAGGCACCATTCATCGATTAATATTGACAAGGGATTCAATTCTTTCAAACTTTTGAATACACCACCCCTAACCCCACCCCCCTCCCTCCCAACCGCGAGCATAGGCAACTTCGTGTAACTAGTTTCAAACATCAACAATTGATCTCACTTCAAAAAGTTCGCCCACTTCAACCAACGCAAGCACATAACTACACAACGCCACCCAGTAATCTAATCCCACTCCCAACTCCCACACTAGTAACAAATGTATGGTTCAAGCAAAGCTGCACATCGTTAATAGATAGTGCATTACCTTTTCTGTAGAGTTTCGCAGGTCGAATCATTGATTATCACCTGAAGGTTATATAAGTGGCGACACAAGTTCGTTTGAATGCCGGTTTCCATAGAGGGTAGGGGCAATAATTCAGTATTGCTGAAAAGGGGTCTGTGTTCTTCCAAGACGCATTGCAACAGCCTGTGTCATAATGTATCGTATCGCCTACTTGATCCATATGGACGACAGTGATATCAGTCTGCTTCTAGTAGCATTAATAAGCTGTAGCAGGGCATGGCGTTGGAACCACGACCAAGTGGATTACACTGCAAATGTTGAACAAGGCAGAAGTAAGGTTATATTTTGTAAGCATATATATTACAATCTGTAGCGATATAGAGTTAGGAACTTTAGGATTACTTACTGGTTATTTACGACATGGTCGCTGGCCTGTTCGCTCTAACCGAATGCGCGCGATATTAAACTGTGGGTTGCTCGGTTAACTAGTTATTTATATTCGAAACCTAGTATATGGACACAGTCGCAGGTCCAGATTATGTGATTAATCCAAGCAATTGTATGGCAGCCTATCAGTAATCACTTGACGCTGGATGACATGTAATTTACGTCTAAGTCAGGATTATTCGCGAAGCTCAATCACTGTTTGACCACAGAGCCCAACATCTCCGCACATGTTTTGTGGTAGCATATAAAACATAGGATGATTGCCTAGATCTCACTTTACGCATATCATTTTGGGGCGCCGGCGGTAAGAAGTAAATAGGACATATATATTATTGATTGCTTTTTTGTGTCTTTCAATACTGTTCAGCGGTGTTTAAACTTAATGCGAACAATCAGTGCGCAATCAGGTCACCTTAATGAGCCACAACTTAGGTATCTTTACTTGGTGTATTTTTTCAAGAAGGGTCGGTCCTTATGTTCTAAATATGCGAAGAAACACAAGTTCGGATTTCGTATGTATAAAAATAGATATCTGATCATACAAAAACCACATGACAAATCAAAAGGGCGGAGCTTTACTAAATTTATGTAGGCGGACAAGGCAAATTTCATGCAACTCGCTCTATGTGAAAACATCTATGTTTCGATTCAACCTAAATTCATTGCAAATAGGTACTGAATTAGAAGCTTCTTAAATTGCTTACTGCAATATTCCAAGCTAGACCGCTTGGAATATTGAAGGAAGTTATGTACCGGTCGTGAATGTCTGACTGTTGCATCCTCTGTTCACACTCTTTGAAATTTGCGAAGTAATGCATTACTGGCCGTCACGTAGTCCTTTCCGATCGTCTCTGGCTCGGCACGTCATTCCTGAATCGTCGTCGCAACGATAAGCTCATAGCATAATTCTCTAGTTCAACTTAATGGCTATCCGGGGTACGAGCATCAATGCAGCTCATTTTTGCGCGGGTTTGTAGGGACGGACATAATTCATGCGACTATGATGTTAGCGGCGAGGATGCATTAATCCTTGAATGCAAAGCTCATGCCCCATGCACAGTAGGGTAATTTGCCATATTATACGTGTAGGTACTTTCTATGAATTTATGTTTCAATATCGTGTTTTCGGATTGCGTTATTTTGATCAAGAGGAACTGCGAGCCATAAGTGTTAGCTCGCACTCTGCAGTGGTTGATTAATATTTAGTACTCTTGCGCTCACCAGTTCATATATATAGGACATTTATTGATTACGCAAACAGCATTGTGACTTGCATACAATGCTGCACCGATATAGGTATCTGCATTGCCTTTGCAATATTGATTAGGCAAAGATCAACACATGCCGTATGAATATCATAGACCCCTTTAATCCGCAGAGAAGCAGTCAGGCATGAATATTTTGACTTTTGGGTGGATGATGCGATTCTTGGAAACGCCAAACTAACAAGGTAAATTGGAACCTGTGTATCAATCATGCACTAGATATACACATCAAATGGTGGTTACATCTCCAGAGCATATATTTTCCGATCGGGGACACGATTGGCGGGCAATTTTGACTTTATTGACGATGATGGTTTGTTATCAATGAGCGATATCATTAGCAGAACGCTCTACAAGCACCATCGCAAATTTAATATATATTCGGCATGAGTTCACCTCTATGGTTAAAAAGACATGCTACAGGATTTTTACTTTCATTACCCATTCTGTAGTAGAAAACGAATGATACCTAGGCAATAAATGTAGAGATCGTTGCAATCTCATAAACCACTAGGGGTGGGTTCTTTGATATTGCCCATCCATTTTATCTTTGTCCTAAACGATTGCTATATCGCAAAGATGCCAAATCTTTTAATCACTGTAAGATTATATATTCGGTCGAACATTAATTTTCGAGAGAAACTGCATTTACATTCATAAATTTTAATGAAAATGCTAAACCAGGCCTGCTAGATATGCGTATCAAATAACTATTATTTGCTTTTTTCACACAGGTAATTCATTATCAAATAGTAGGTACACAATTTGCTTGTAATAGTTTGTTCATGTCTAAGTAAACCGTTATATCATTTATTTGTAGCGCGAGGTCGGTCAGTCGGTCGGTAGGTAGGTAGGTAGGTAGGTAGGTAGGTAGGTAGGTAGGTAGGTAGGTAGGTAGTTAGGTAGGTAGGTAGGTAGGTAGGTAGGTAGGTAGGGTAGGTAGGTAGGTAGGTAGGGAGGTAGGTAGGTAGGTAGGTAGGTAGGGTAGGTAGGTAGGTAGGTAGGTAGGTAGGTAGGTAGGTAGGTAGGTAGTAGGTAGGTAGGTAGGTAGGTAGTAGGTAGTAGGTAGGTAGGTCGTATCGGGTAGGTAGGTAGTCGGTAGGTAGGTAGGTAGGTAGGTAGGTAGGTCGGTAGGTAGTAGGTAGGTAGGTAGGTAGGTAGGTAGGTAGGTAGGTAGGTAGGTAGGTAGGTAGGTAGGTAGGTAGGTAGGTAGGTAGGTAGGTAGGTAGGTAGGTAGGTAGGTAGGTAGGTAGGTAGGTAGGTAGGTAGGTAGGTAGGTAGCTGGATTGGTCATTGAACATATTGCGAGGTATAAGCGTTGTCATCAAGTTTTGGTTGATAAACTCAATAACATTCAGAATGTGAACCCGCTATGCTTTACAATAACGCTTCTCACAAGCATAAGTTCCGTGGCGTTGAGCCGGGACAAATGTAACGACCCGATATCAGCATATATGAGTAAGCCTGTGACTTGGTGTCTGACATCCCACAAGTACGATTATTGCGGACTACATCCAGTTTTGATTGCACTTTTAGAGGATTTTGTAGCTACTATCTATTGCATATAAGCAAGACACAAAGGGGTGGTGGATGCCTGTATCCGGTGGCAATGACGCACGATATGGACCTATTTCGTATAGATGTGCATTGCAGCAAACCATTTGAGGTTGCAAAATGATTGCACTCGCAGAGTGACGCAAGACGAACCAATACAATTTTCCGCTATTGCCAAAGCGATCACATCAGAATAACAAAGATTGTGAAGATTATTATCTTGATACTATTGAATTGGGATTTTAAATAACACTGTTAAGACTATCAAACCAGCCATTATTAAACAGCAGCAGATTTCACATCCGGATGGTCCTCAGCAGTTGCAACCTAATGGGCACCATTGCCGTGTTTCCCCAGCTTTGATGTCAAGCGGGTCTCGTTTGACGGGTTTAGGTGCTGATCAGGTGGTAAGGAGAAAAACGGACTGTGAAGAAGCTGGTGAGTTAACAGATGTTCATGAAAACCATATACAGATCCTTCACGCAAGGATGAAACACAACCCTGGTCGATAGTGCCGCTTTTTAAGTATATGTTCAAACTATAGTCGGAAGAAAAGTGCACTCTGGTGATCAGTATTGGAACCTAATGGGGCCTGGAATTTTACATCTACGTCGTAACGCTCACAACTGATCTGCCGTCGTTGAATCAGAATGTCAGTTGCCTATCGATTAAAAAGTGTGGCTGTATTTTGTTTCTGAGGGCATCGGAGTAGTGTGTATGACAGAATAGTACAGAATACCTTGAGTTAGGATAGGTCGATTATGGTCAGGCTCAGGATAATAAGATAACAGGAATAATGACTTATTATTATAATCGTTCGTTACAATCACAGCAACCATATCATACTGTGTACCTTCGTCATTTACATGATCTGCAAAATAATAAGTCTACGCAACACTCTACATTAGGTGGAATATCTGTTCGTTTGCGATAAGGTCGATGCATGGTTGGATCTCCTCGATAATGACTGGCAGCTGCATTTAATGTCGGTTGGTTTTCAGGGCACTCTTTACGAGACATTCGTGTGGTAAATCGTTCGGCAAAAACTGCTTACGTGGGTCACAATTTGGTGGCTCCATTGCGTAAGCATATAACAATACATTGCGCCGTTTCAATCACTTAAGTGTTTTTATGGTAAATATGTTACAGGTACCCAATTGATACTTGCGGATATTTATAGATATTCTGCTAGAGCTTTGTGAATATTTCACTGACTGTGTTTGATATAAAAAAAATTGATTCGATTCCCTGTGAAATTATTACTTATTTGAAAATATGCTCTGTTATGTTATTTTCTCACACAATGATCTAAAAGGATATGATGTGACTCACCGAGGGGCCTGAGGGTAATGCATCCTATGCTGATGCAATGATACATGCGAAAAAAGTGTCTATTATCCTAATAAACCCCTGAGGAAACGATTAGCAAATAACCACCAGGCCCACTGATTAATCCGAGGTTTCATAACGGCGACAATGTACATGGCCATTTGTCTCAGTTAGGTTAGCAATATGAGAGGCCTTGCTCCCTTGCAGAATAATTAATGCATGTGCAGTCGTAGTGTATGGCATGATAAAGTCAAATAAAGCAGTGCAACAGTACTCATATATTATATATAATACAAATGCAACGCATATACTGTATTAGCTTGGTTAATATTGAGCCATATTATGAATAGAATATATATCGATAATAACATACATTCCATATTTGGCTTCCATAGTTGCTGGTTGTGATTGTACTTATAAATTGCCAAATTACGTAAATATCAAATGCATTGATACCGTTGCGAAATCAGCGTAAATGCTAATATAGTAGCGATGCTTCCGTGATTTAGCAGCTCACTTTTAATCGAATAACGCAATGTCAGCAACGCGTTGTCAGGCTATTATGTTACCCGATATCAACTCGCTGCTAACAGTGACGGACAACCCTTAATATCACCACTACCATTCCACTGTTGCATTGTATCGGACCTTAAAATTAGACGACCTCCTTACGGATTCGCATTTCCAACACTGGTGAATTATCGTTTGGGTTTTAGTGCGAGTTTACAGTGACATTTGTGAAAGCGTAACATTTGCTGTGCTAAACTATCCAAGAAAATATAATTTTCTTATCACTACACAAATGCCATCCCTAACTAGACAATGCATCAATATTTGAAATACGTATAAGCTATTCCCTCTTATGATGACAGGATATGTCACTGAAAACGTGGATAGAGTTACCGGTGATTTCAATTAAACAAGCTCTTCACCAGTAAAAATACGCGGGCAATGCAAAAGAAATAATAAGAATAGTATAATTTTCAACCATAGATACAGCACAACATCTACCGGGGAGGACACATATTCGTTGGTACCCAACAGAGATCATCTATCAGCATACACAATAATCCACACGCCCCGTGATATATGTTTTTGTAAGGTTATTAGATATATATATACCTTGGTAACCACACTGATTTCGTATTGCCTACCTTTTCTCATATATTATCCCCTTTTAAAGTAAGAGGAACAACTACCTTTCGTTTTGTACAAAAAGTGTTGGGTAACAGACTGAAAGACACACAGAAGTGGGGTTAGAAGTGAAGCAGGATGGATATGATTGGGAGGGGCCGCAAATTTTCAATATAACCAGTGCAATAGGCTCCTGCCTGGAAATTAAAGATTAATATTCCGTGGCCACGTAAATGTACGCCCGAACAATCACAACTTGAGTGGCGAGAGTGGCGATACAAACGTGGATTTCTTCTGTTATTGCAATAATAGTGTCAATTGATCTTACAATCGTATATAATATATTGCATAATGACAGGTTGGAACCGGATTCACTGTAATAAAGACACGAGATACCAATTATAATATAATTGTCCAACCATCAGCACCGTGTAATTTGTGGCAGTAAAACACCGACATTTACTACTCGTGCATGAAAACGCCGTCACGTTGCTAGCGTAGATACGCAAGCCAAGATACATGGGCCGCCCTGCAACACGGATGCGCCTACATCAGACAGACTTATGAAGGCTATTAAAGGTTCATTGATAATGACAAGGCATGCAATTCGTTCCAACGTTTACACAAAGCTCCTCAACCGCGAGCATAGGCCACTTCATGTAGCTAGTATCAAACATCACCAATTAAACTCGCCTCATAAAGATAGCCCACTTCCACTAACACAAGCATATTAACCCCACAACGCCAACCAGTAATCCAACCCAGCCTCCAACGCCCACGCTAATAAAAAATGTATGGTTCAAGTTAAGCCGCACATCGTTAAAAGATAGTGCATTACCCTTTCTGTAGAGTTTCGCAGGTCGAATGACTGATAGTCGCCCGACGGTTTTATGAGAGGCGACACAAATTTGCTTTGCAATATACCGGATTCAATAGAGGGGGGGGGGGGGGGGGATCATTTATTCAGTATTGCCGAGAAGGGGTGTTCTGCAAAGACACATTTCAACAGCCTGTGTCATTATGTATCGAATCGCCTACATGATGCATATGGACGACAGTGATATCAGTCTGTTTCTATTAGTATTCGCCCTAGAAAGGCATGGCGTTGGAACCACACTGACATGTAATTTGTTTCGTTAACTAGTTATTCAACAGCAACTAATTTGTAAACGTCGGGTGTAGTACGCGTTTTAATGGCGTCTGTCAAAACACAAATGCCGCGCTTCCGAGGGTCAAGGTATAAGTGGAAGTTACAGATTATAAACGAAACACGCAACATCTCTCAAACAGAAAATATTAGTTATATGCATTAACCATAAAGTAAACTAGACTCAGCAACAGATATAAGCATGTCCCAAGTAACACATTGTGACAGCAAGCCTAACGACGCTGCCAGAACGAGTTACATAAGGTTTCTCGGCTGAGTTGGAACACAACCACTGTGGCTGACCAGCAGCGTCGGTGGTTGGTGCTGTAATGGTAGGCTTGACTATTCCAGATGCCCTGCTAACGACAGACGTCTTAGTTAAATTTGCCGGCATGGAGTTGTCAGTATATTCCTGTGGGTTTGAGGGTTGTTGTTGACTATTGCTAGTAGATGAGTGAGATAGCCTTTTGTTCTGCCCCTGCTTGTATTAGTAACTTCGTACGTGCGTCAACCCATGTCTTTTTAGATGGGTAACTGGTTGCATTCGAACCACGTCAGCAACTCGCAGAGAAAGGAGAGAGCGACGCTGTATGAATCTTTCTGCTGAGGTGCATTTGCGGTCTGCTTTGAGACTCTTATGCCTAGCACTGTCGTAATGTCGTGTAGTGTCCAGTGTACATGGCAGTAGTGTCCTTGTTTATCGGCCAACCAAACGCTACGTGGGACTACCAGCTAGTCCTTCCTGGGGAATATTGCGGAGGTCTAACAATCCTAGATAAGGGTCCTCCTTGTTTTTGGCACACTTCCTCATCAGTTATTTTTTCATGAGCTTCAGCACAGTTTGGCAGTTACCTGGTGAAGACAGAACGTGTTGAAATCCCCACGCCTTTCAAAATTTGCTGAAACACGCAGAGGTGTATTGCGGACCCCCATTGCTCACCACAGTCTGGGGTATACCGTGTCTTGCAAAATGTTGTTTCATCTTGCTCACAACAGTCCCAGATAGATTATCTTGCATAAAGTCAATTTCAAAGAAACCACTACTGTAAGCCACTGTTATCAAGCAGTTTCTTTCTGATATTGTAAACAGGTCTGTGCCTTTTTTACCCAGGTACCATCGGGTACTTCAGAACTGATCAGAGGCTCAAGTGCCTGTTTGTCTCTATGATCTGCACAAATGGAGCAAGACTCAATGAATTGACGTATTTCACTTGCTATTCCTGGACAATATATCAACTCACTGGCTCTACGGAGTCAGGAGTTTATGCCTAGGTGGCCTGCATGTAGTTTTTGCTTCATTTCAATCCGCATAGTGCAGGGTATCACTATTCGCTGGCCACGCATGATTATACCATCCTGAATTGTGATACTCATAGTACGATCTGATTTCCGAGGTTGCATCGCACTTTTGGTCATGCCAACCTATGGAGACTGCATCCATGAGTGTCTGAAGTGTGTTATCAGCTTTTGTATTCCTGCGAATTTCATCGAGCCTTTTATTCTTCACAGGAGGAAATGAGAGGTTGTTGATAACATCAAAGGGTTTATGAAGTGTCAGATTACGGGGCTCGCGATAAAGCATATGCGACTGCTATGCTTTTACCCGGCTGATAGGAGAGCGTGAAGGTGTACAGCTGTGTACGTAAAAGCATATTCTGTAGTCGCTTTGGCGCTCGTGCTATTGGTTTGCAGCAATTGCCACAAGAGGTTTATGGTCAGTGATGACATTAACTGCCCTGCCATAAGTAAAGTGATGAAACTTCTCTACTCTGAATGAGATGGCAAGCATTTCTTTTTCAATCTGCGCATAGTTTTGTTCAATCTGGCTCAGCGTGCGGCTTGCATATACGATTGGCTATCCTTCCTGACACATGGCACTTCCAAGACCGTATTCGCTTGCGTTATTCTCCAGCCTGAGAGGTTTGTCTGGATTATGTTAAGCGAGTACAGGTGCGTTTATGATTAAGTCTTGCACTTTCTCAAACACCTCCTGCTGAGATGTAGACCGGTTCCAGCATTCATCCTTGCATAGTATATTTTGTAGAGGTTGTAGGATGTTGCATAGGTGAGGGATGAATTTCCAAAGATAATTCACAAGACCAAGGTAACGACGTAGTTCCTCGATGTTAGTAGGCTCTTTCATCTCTGAGATGGCTCTTACCTTCTCATGATCACTTTGCAGACCATTCTTAAAGTGCCTATGACACCACATTTTCATGATAATTTTTATTTAACCAAATGAAAGACCCGCCGCCATCTTCCAAATTGTCGTCACTGACAGGTCCGCAGTTTTCACCGTAAACAATGGCGAATGTTTCGAAGAGCGATGTATTTGAGTTTGACGATGGAGTTTTGGGTTGAAGAGCCTCAAATATTTGAGCAGTCAAATCCAGAGGATGTAGCTGGTATTGTGCCGTACAGATTCAAACCATATCTGTCCAAAAACAGCGCCAGAGAATCTGAGAGTGACAAGAGAGATTCACGTGTTCCGAGAAGCGAAAATCCGAACATGAACTGTCTTCACAACATTGATTGGTGAGTCCCATTGGAATTGTAATCACTGCACGAAACTATTTTTTCTTTTGATTTTATATTATAAATGAAGAATACCTTTATCATTTGATATCGTTTTCGTTTTTCTTGGTGGTATTCAATGTGGTTTGTAGTCGCAATGAGTTTTCTTTGAAAGATTTCAGATGACGCACAAGTGCCGAAAGGTAGCCTAAGCCACTTGACTAGCGTCCATATCATGTTTGAAACGTCATCAGATTGCTTGATTCTTCATCAAGCTGTACGTCTATGCACACTCTGATGACAACCAACAGGATTACCCAAGGGGTGGGTTTGCCCACAGGTTCAATGACTTTTAGCTTGCACAGATGATCCAATTCTTCCTTGAGTGGTTTTCGAACTGATATTGGTATCCTGCGGTTATAATGACCACAGGAGTTATACTTGGGTCAACTTTGAGGTGATGTGTGCCCGGTAAAGTATCAAGTTCACTATTATACTTGTCAGGGCACAGTTGCAGAGGCAGCAAGCACAAGTTCAAAGTTCAGTTCATTAATAGCCAGTAGATCCATGTTTTCTGCGGTTTTGTATTCAAGAAGTAGAGTTAGATTTTCTTCAACCACTGCGAAGTTCACAGAGTACTTTTTCTTGTTTCTTGGTTTTCGCTCTGTCATGCGACTTGTTCCTAGGGGTATGGCATGAGTGCCATTCCACATCTTGAGTGTCATTAAAGTAGGTTCTAGGTTAGATATGTTCAAGCAGTTCTTCGGTATAAGATTTACAGATGCTCCAGTATCTATCTGAAAAAATAGTGCTTTGCTTAGTATCTCCTAGTAGAAGACGACGCTTGACATCTTTTTGAGAGTTTGAATGCAGAGGTACATTGTGAATCCACTTCTTATCACCTGAGGATTCTTGTACTGAATTAACCAAATTCTTCTTCGTCCTAACTGAATTCTGGCACTTGAGAGCATAGTGATTTTTTCTCGAGCAAAGAGAGCGCGCTGGGCATTCACTTTTCTTCATTGCGTGTTCGAAACACGCAACATAAATTACGTCTGAAGTCAAGATTATTAGAGAGGTTCAATCTATATTTGACCGCAGAGCCCACCATTACCGCGCATATTTTATGGTAGTATATAAAACATCGGATGATTGGCTGCATCTGACTTTCAAGCCTATCATTTAGGGGTGTCAGTAGTAAGGAGTAAATCCCATATATATCTTATTGATTGCTTGTTTGAGTCATTCCATACCACGCTGTGGTGGTTCAACGAAATGCGAACTATCAGTGTATCCTTATTCGGTCTATGTTTACGAGACACATATTAAGGGTTTGTCCCTTACAAAACAATCACACGATAAATCAAAAGGGCGGAGCTTTACTCGTTAAATTATATGGGAGGACAAGTTAGATTTGATGCAACTCGCTCTAAATTCATAGCATACCGATACTGCTTTAGACGCTGCTAAAGCTGCTTCCTGCAACATTCTAAGCATGCCGTATCGGAATTTGCCTTACTAAAAAAGCCCAAGTGGGGTGGGGGTGGTTTTTTATGTAGCAAACCCAGGCAATAACTGTGCAGATTATTGCTATCTCATAAACCACTAGGGGCATGTTTAAGCATTTCAAAAGTACGGTTAACTAAAGGTATATGTCCCATTCCTTACAAAGATACACCGTGTTCTTTGATATTGCCCATCTATTGTATCTTCGTCCTAACACGATTGCTTAATTGCATAGATGCCAAATCTTTTGATCACAGTACGTTTATAAATTCGGTGGAGCATTAATTTTCGCGAGAAACGTGATTTACATTCATTAACTTTAATAAAAATGCTATACCAGACCTGCTGGATATGCATAGCAATTCTACACAATTTATTTGTAAAGTTTCCGCATGCAGAAGTTAACCATAATTTCATTTATCTGCAGCGCGAGAGTACTATGATATCCCCAAATTAAATTGATATAAATTCGATCTAAACTCTACAATCTTTGAGACATTGAGGTTAACCTTATAGATTGCGTGACACCTCAAGGACCACAAATATCTCAAGTAGGCGAAGCCCAATACATTTCTGGCACTATTGCTAATCGGGGCTGTATACCTAATCGATATACAATGTGCGGATTCGTCAAAATATTTAGCCAATATAGCAGCCACAAATACAACATCAGTACAATTTGACATTTGAAATATGGCGCCGAGAGCTTAGTAAATATCCCCCCCCCCCAAAAAAAAAAGGTCGATGATGCTGATGATTACTGTCTTGCGACTTACACTCAACATTTACGCTAAATACGATGGTTTGTATAATAATTTTAAAAACCTGGTGAAGAAGTCTAGCATCTCATTTACATATGCCACCTCAAGTGGCCAAGGTAACATTGAGACAGGTTATGATGATTTGCAATTGCAATGTATGCATTACAAATTACTACGAGCCATTAACATAACTAATAATACTTCATCAGTAGTAGACAATATCATAATACAGAAAATAAAAGCATCATGGAATGACAAATTATGATGTACCATATTGACCGACAGTGAATCAAATTAGAGTGGAATATCAATCGATAGGAATTGACAATAGTTAATGCGCTACCATAGTTGTTGCTCAGAGTATGTAATCTTAATTTACGTGGGTGCGTACACAACAGACGGATTTACGGTATTGCTTATCAATTTTCATGCAAATCAAAGAGCGAAACTAATGCATTGACAGTGTAAGGAAATGAAACCATGCCAACCCTTGAATCTGATGTTGCTGCAAATATTTGTGAGGGTTTCCCCATACACACCCCATGTTGTACTCTTGTCATTTTGCTACGCCATTGACAGTGTTCAATGCAGTAAACACGTTTGTTTAGTTGGACAGCACCTTTATGTAGTTAATTAATAAATCAGAAACAAGGTGATAAATATACAATGATTTCTATATTTTAAGTTGCCGGCACATCATTCTTAATGTAGCCTGTACAGTAACGGCAATAGACGTCAGCACCAATCCAACTTTTTATGATGAGCAGCAAGCCATACTTACAATGATGGCGTTTCAAAGAGGGTACAAAAGATGACAGTTTTCTTAGATATTACTGCTTTACCATAAGTCCGCGTGGCCTGAGGGAACTTGGAGTTATATTGAGCGTGTTAGGTATATCGGCAATTATGTGGCCTGTTAACTGAAATGCTATGCTTAAACTATGAAACGGAATGCAAGATGATGGCTGTGTTTATAGGAAATGTAATTGATCTCACGGAGGTCAAGCGCGATTCCTGAGCAGGCTTGTGTAGTGATGAGGTAACGCCAACCAGTAATCCAACCCAACCCCCAACGCCCACGCTAATAAGATAGGTAGGTAGGTAGGTAGGTAGGTATGTAGGTATGTAGGTAGGTAGGTAGGTAGGTAGGTAGGTAGGTAGGTAGGTAGGTAGGTAGGTAGGTAGGTAGGTAGGTAGGTAGGTAGGTAGGTAGGTAGGTAGGTAGGTAGGTAGGTGGTAGGTAGGTAGGTAGGTAGGTAGGTAGGTAGGTAGGTAGGTAGGTAGGTAGGTAGGTAGGTAGGTAGGTAAGTAGGTAGATAGATATGTAGGTAGGTAGGTAGGTAGGTAGGTAGGTAGGTAGGTAGGTAGGTAGGTAGGTAGGTAGGTAGGTAGGTAGGTAGGTAGGTAGGTAGGTAGGTAGGTAGGTAGGTAGGTAGGTAGGTAGGTAGGTAGGTAGGTAGGTAGGTAGGTAGGTAGGTAGGTAGGTAGGTAGGTAGGTAGGTAGGTAGGTAGGTAGGTTGGTAGGTAGGTAGGTAGGTAAGTAGGTAGGTAGGTCATTAAATAGATAGCTAGGTATAAGCGTTATGATCACGTCTTGGTTGATGTACTTAATAAAATTCCGTGTGTGAACCCCGCTATGCTCTACAAGGACCCTCCTCACAAGCATTAGTTCCGTGGCGTTGAACTGGGCAAATGTAGCAACCCGATATCAACCTGCGACTTGGTGACTGACATCCCACAATTATAGCAATTGCGGACTACATCCAGTTTTGATTGCATCGGCAGAGGATTTTGTAGCTACTGTTAGTTGTGCATAAGCAAGACCCAAGGGGCGATGGGTGCCTGTATCTGATGGCAATGGGACACAATATCGACTGTATTGGTGTTACGTGTAGATGAGCATTGCAGCAAACTGTGTGGTTGCGAAATGATTGCACACGCAGACTGACGCAAGGCGAACCAAGAAAATTTTCTGCTACTGCCAAAGCGATCACATCAGAAAAGTAAGGAATGGAAGGATTATTATCTTGCCACGATTGAAATGAGGTTATAAATAGCCCTGTTAAGACTATAAAGCCATCCGTTGTTAAACAGCAGCAGATTTCATATCCTGATGGTCCTCTGCATATGCTATAATTTCTCACGATTATTTATTTCAGCAATTACTCACAACTGCACGGATTACTCAAGCATCAAGATTCTATCCTTAGTTCGCACTGACTGTCTACTCTCTCACACATTAAAAACGTTTCTTTGCAGATGATGTCTGTAGAAACATAACAGATCGTGAAGTTGCTGTAAATTATCTGCCCCAAGGCACTAAACAATTTCTTTCTTATTCAATCGTTACTCGAAATACGTCTCATACAATATATACTAATAAGGATTTAGCTAGGTTCAGACTGATTGCTAGTTTTGCAGCTGCGAATTCGCCCATGCAATGAGCTACTTTTATGCCGAGATAGGGTCAGTAACCATGTAGATATGATATCGATATGATACCACTGGATCGTCTGTCTGAAAGCCACGTAAGCAAGGATTTTAACTCGCCCGAGGATTGAATACCGATATACTGACATCGTATACCGGTGGTGCGATATGCAATTATCATCAATATTGCTTATTGTGAAATACATTTAGACCCCATGTTTTTATATGTGCACCGCTGCATTTTCGATGCTTAAGATTGATATCAAGTTGATGGTATCAGAGCGGTACACATGACAGTCCACCATTACTGCTGATCGATCTATCTCGCAGCTTAAGCTGTGGATCAGGTGGTAAGGAGACAAATGGATTGTGAAGAAGCTGGTGAGATGACGGTTGGCCATGAAAACCATATACAGATCCTTCACGCCCTCTGGTGATCAGTATTGGTTCCTCATGGGGCTATGAAATTTTAGCACTACGCCGTAACGGTCAAAACTGATCGGTTGCCATAGCGTAATAATACCAGTTGTATATCCATAAAAGTGCAGTTGTATTGCGTGTCTTATGGCATCGGAGTTGTTTGTATGCTACAATAGTATGGAATAACTTGAGTTAGGATAGGTCGGTCATGGTCAGGCTGAGGATAATAGGATAAACAGGAATAATGGCTTATTATTATTACCGTTCTTTACAGCAACCATATCATACTGCGTGTTCCGCCGTCATTTACATTATCTGCCAAACAATATGTCTAAACAACACTCTACATTAGGTGGAATATCTGTTCGTTTGCGATAAGGTAGATGCATGGTTAAATCTCCTCAATAATGACTGGCAGCGGCACTTTTTACCAGACATTCGTGCGGTAAATCGTTGGAACAAAACTGCATGAGTGAGACTCAATTTGGTGACGCCATTGTGTTAACATATTACAATATATTGCGCCGCTTCCATAACTTATTGATATGTTTCATGGTTAATAGGTTACAGGTAACCCGTTGATACTTGCGGATAAAAACATATATATGCATAGATATTCTGCAAGTCACAAAATACGGCAGAGCTTCGTGAATATTTACCTGACTTTAATTAAAATAACTAATCAATGCACTTGTTATGGTAGCCTCAGGTTTTGCACCTGGTCCCCATTCAAAAGAATAGATTCGATTCCCTGTGATATTATTATCTATTCGAAAATGCGCTCGATATGTCCGTGCAGTGCGTTATTTTATCGCCCAATGCACTGGCAGGATATGCTGCAACTAACCGAAAGACCTGAGGGCAATGCTCGCTATGCTGATGCAATGATACATGCCAACGCCTTTTCACTGAACATGATCATAATGATTTGGATGGGAAGATGATGTACATCATTCTTCGCAACGCAGAATCTGTCTTGCCTTGTACCATATATGGTCCGCATAGATATTACCTTTCTGCAAATCTTTGTTAGCTATGTGTATTTTACTCATTGAATATCCCTTAAAATCGGTCTGACGCTATTGCTATCAAGCTATGAGTAAAAATGTGTAACCTTAGTAGTTGTCAGAGATTCACAACCAAGCGAAACATTAAAACTCCATCATGAAAGGAGCTTTTCGGTCGAAGCAACACTATATGTGGTATATGTAGCTAGATGTAGTAGATTTCGGGCCCCGATTAGTTATTAGACTATAATTATATGAGTGTTAACAGGGTGCTACAGTGATGATCTATTTTCGACGTACTATGATCGCGTACTGCCTTCGCAAACCTCATTGTCGTAGTGTATGATTTTAGCTTTGATTTTATGCCCATGATGCAAACAATTTGCTGAAATATGCATCGTTCTTTCGTTTCTTTAACTTATACCTCGTGGCATATGTTACCGTAATGTGGCATGTTATGGTGCTTTAACGCCAAGCTGACACACTTGACTGGCAGCAACTGTAGAAAATGCATAAACAAATTTGCCTTCTCAGTCATTGGATGCCTTGATTGCAGTGTTATTAACTAAGAATAATGTTATATCACGAAAATACTTTACATATGAAACATGTTTGTTTTGCAGTTGCTACAAATAGCACATCTACATCAATTGTCTTTAACATGTAGCGGTTTAGACTGGTTTACGATATAGAATGAGACGACTGATACAATAAAAGCTTCAAAGTGAGATGAAGAGGCGCTATATATATATGAAATCAAGACATCACAAATCATCACTCTCACGAATAGCTCAGTTGACGACAGGGAGCATTGCAAAGCGAAACACTATGTCCACACAGCATATTAAGTCAACGACGGCTTAATATAAGTACGTTTCTCGACAAAGGATTCAAGTATTTGGCCTACAGTTCATAATGTACACAATGAACACGAAATCTCACATGATGACATCAATACACATAGTACTGGAAGACGAAAGATGTGAGCTACTGTAGAAAGCAAGTTTCGCCAGTTGTCACCAATTCAATGTTATACCCTCTCATCTAGCCCAGCATGCTTAAACATGACACAGGCACAGTATAATACGTGTATCGGTTGACTAATATAACCTGTCAATCTATACGATGGTTTGGAAACTATTTGTCGTTTTGCCATTTTAGCGTACAGAAAAGACTTATTTTATTAACTAAGATGGACTCGTCATCGTAGTTTTATCAATAGATTATTGCGATATATACTGCGGTTTACTTGCACAAAACCAAAGTATCATCACTCGAGTTGTTAAGCACAGTTTTATCAAGAAATTATTGCGATAACAACTGTTGCTAACGTGAGCAAAAGCCAAGTATTCATGGGAAAAGTGGGACATATTCTTATGGCACTAATTCTTAAAGTCCATAACGGTGGCTGGTCCGGTCCCATTAAAACATGTGCCTATTAACTTAAACATCTTAACATTATTGGTCAAAGGGACCTGTTACTACTGCCTGATATTTAAATCCATTATAATTTTACATTTTGAGCATTTATGTTGAATCGAACATAACAGCTAAAAGGAGCACGATAGACAAACCTGTAGAGCATGAATCTTCTATCTCTTGCACCCTGTCTGCGTGCTAAAAACTCAATATAGCACTTTGCGTTGCTGGATGCTGCAAGGTTTTTTTTACCGAGGTGGTATTGCGTTTCAAGTTTCATACTGAACAGTCAAGATCATCTGGCGACCACTGTTACGGTTTACTGTGTGGTTATTGTGTGACACTATTGGCTCGGCGACATCGCAGGTTTGCGTCTCATCGAGACGGCAGCATTCCAATTTATATCCTATGATATTACTCCTGCAGATTTGTTTTATTCAATATCCGACTTTAGTGGTCTCTCCGTTAGCATTCGTATAATAGCAATGTGTTTTGAAGCCGATATCAATCAAGCTATCATATTTAACTGCAGTACCTCCATCAATATGTGTATTAGCCTGTCACGGCAATAATACCAATAGCCAGAATATATTTAGGACAAATATAACATTAATATTGATATTTTTTAAGCTCAGCTTCAAACTTTGTTACCGACCATCTTGGCTAGTGCTAGCCTTGTCACGTAATATTGAATGAATATTGAATCAAAGCCGTATTGACTAAAAGATGTGTTGTGTGACTGACAGCAGAGAGTCTGTCAGGAATTCAACCGTATCCGAAACACATACTGTGGGATTCACAGGCGATATTGTAAACCTTAAACCCTATAAAGCGGAGACTAAAAAAGCGTTCATTCATTGCTTGTTGGGAAAGCAAACACTTCCCTCAAACCGATATTAGTAAATTATCAGGCCGATATGTTACAGAATAAAGAGGCATAAACAGGAGGCCGACTTCGTGAAAGGTTCTAACTGCAAAGTAGATTACTATACCGTGTCCATACAGTCCGATTATGAACCTTTGTGTTATGGCAGAGTTAAAAAACCCTCCATGATGAGGTAAACCATAACATTACAAGCGTCCATTAGAACCAACAAGGAGAGACAACATATAAGGTACGACTTATAAAGAAAGTTGTACCGCAATGAAATTTCCTTATTCTGTCAATTGCATAGTCTCAGCGATGGACGTTCATGTGTGAGCGGTAAGCGTAGTTGTCCTTGTTTGCTAGTTCAATTGTTCAAATTGACACACAGCCAAACTAAACATCGCATGTATCCATCGTGCTGGATCACAATCTACGTACGAAACATTGATTGCTGGCGAATCTCCTGCCTTTCATTCTTTTACCTCTGATATGCATGGTTACATGGTAATTTAACCGAACTAAGTATGCTATGCTTAGTTTTGGCCAAAATGAAATGTTCGCTGTTACAATTAGGGTTTGCAATGGCGTCCCCAAGCGATTTTACTTTTATTACATGTACAGCTAGCTAAGAGTCATCATTAATCAAGCATCTAGGAACCTCATTATTTTTCCTGCCCTCAAACTGCTAACGACAGGCTATCAATCATATAACTACATTTTACACGACTTACTCTTCGTGTAGTTTCTACTTTCCCCCGACAAACCAATAGAGCCAATTGCTCAGTTTTATTCGTTGTTAAATGTAAATGTTTTTGTCGCATGGTAGTAAGCAAAAGCAAAGAACAAATTTGTTCATTCCACTAGACAACTAGAACAAGAAATATGCGACAATACCGGAGCGATTCTTTTCGTTTCTATATAAATTGCATGTAATTAGTGAATAAATAGCGCAGCAATATCACGTATATATATATATATATATATATATAGATATATATATATAGATATATATATATATATATATATATATATATAGATATATATCTATATATAGATATATATATATATAGCAATATATATATATATATATATATATATATATCTTATATATATATATATATATATATATATATATATATATATATATATATATATATATATATATATATATATATATATATATATGAAAAGAACAAATTTGTTCATTCCACTAGAACAAGAAATATGCGACAATACCGGAGCGATTCTTTTCGTTTCTATATGAATTATAATCACTGATTAAATTGCATGTAATTAGTGAATAAATAGCGCAGCAATATCACGTATATATGTATATATATATATATATATATATATATATATATATATATATATATATATATATATATATATATATATATAGATATATATATATATATATATATATATATATATATATATATATATATATATATATATATATATATACTAGGGTACAAATTCCAAATAAGATAAAAACGTCGTTGTGACAATCACCGCATATTTCTCATATAAAACGTCCGTATTATTTGATCATTTTATTGCCGTGCGATTTGAAGTCTATCAAGAAAGCCTGAACGAGATAAGAGGTTTGAAATGGCGCGTTGTGGTTAAGGCAATAAATTATTTTAGGTGAGGATGGATTTAACAAAATAC
This sequence comes from Urechis unicinctus, assembly GCA_034190875.2. Classification (NCBI taxonomy): domain Eukaryota; kingdom Metazoa; phylum Annelida; class Polychaeta; order Xenopneusta; family Urechidae; genus Urechis; species Urechis unicinctus. Next base: position 84,312,823 of record CM067353.1, read on the forward strand.
CACCGCTACGTTTGCTGAAGAGCAATTGTCAAAAGAAATATTGCTTGGTATGAAAACATACCCTCAAGTATGATTCTTACGTAATGCCTTACTACAAGATTGATGCAACAAGCATCATTCGACTCACATAGTCCAATGATCTAATGGACGGCCTTCGTTATTTGATCAACTGCTTTACTAGTTAGTCAATTAAAGCGTTACTAAGGCTCATACATTTCACGGCGCAGTCACAATAATCTTACATTTGCACCACAACATAACAGTTGCAATCCTTTGTACCGTCGCGTATGGAGTTGCATGTTCTGTGATTAGTTTTCTCAATGAATCGATTATAGCTTATTATAGTTTTGGTTGCTGATGCTAGATGAATTTCTCTTAATTAACAAAGATGTTAAGGAAACACAAATACTGGTGAGCGTCAATCGTCAATGCTTGCTTGCCCTATAGATAATTATTAAACACATTCGGTGTAGTCCCAGAGTGATCAATCCGTGTCAGGAGAGTAATGAGGCAAATTATTTTACAGAGCCATGTGAGCGGGGAGCTTATTTGTCTGACTAAAGTGTGTGGGGGGTTATATGCATTTTATAAGACTGGTCGTCATGTTCGTTCATTCCAGCTCGCAAAGATTGATGACAGCTTGATAAGGTAATTAATGGTGCATTAATTACCCACGTTGATTTTTGATGACATTGATTGTAGCAGATGTTGAATGTTTGTGTCTGTCGTACATGTAAATAAGTGTTGCTGATATGTAAAACATGATTTACGTCTATGTGATGCGGATTTAGTGCTTCTCGACAGTCGCTCATTATTGCCCTTTCATCCTGCGTTGATGTTTACCGTCCGCCTTTGTGCTGGTGTCCATTTGATTTTAGCACTGTGTACATTAATCGCTGTAGCAGTCTGCAAGCTTCTGATACCTTCCACTACCTATATATTTTCAACCTTTGGCAGACAGGAGAAATATCCTACATAAAGAACGAGTTGTAAATTATCTGCCACAACTGCCTATTTTACATGATAAACATGGCATATTTGTTTAAAATTCTAGCCAAACAAAACGTTGTGCCAGCCGCAAAGTTAGCAATTCGAGGCTACATAACACCCGATTCAATAGTTAATAGCCAATTAACGAATACACATATGCATTTTACATAGCTTTCAAAGAACGTGTTAGCAACCCGAATGAACAATGCGGATAACTCTTTGTTATGCACTTAACCGCCTCGCCTTATATTTCATCATGTCGGTTCCTAGCATGCCATTTGGTATATACCATCTTTGTGCGTTTACACACGCTGATGTGCTAGATCGCAAGATACCATGCATATACATTGAACTTGAATGATATCAATATTGATATTTGTAATCATTCTCTGAATTCGTTCCTGCATCTAACATGAGAGGCGATTAGTGCATTTCGAATAATAATTCCAAACGCTAACACTGAACTGCCAATCTATACTTATACTAAAAACACTTAGTACATTTCATATGGCTTCATGATAGCGAAACGATTTGCAATTATATGCGAAGTCATCAATAGTCATGCTCGTTCATACGATAAATGAGTTTGAGCTCATGAATACATTCGTTAACGGTTAGTACGGCGTTTCAATTTACTAGAATATAAACACGCCCTCGGCCGAGGAAGAATGTGTTAGTGTGATCAGAAAGTATTGAATGTCAAGCGAGCTCGGGAATCCAAAGGCTGCATGACTGATGAGCTAATGGGGGAGAAATACCAGTTTAACTGCTATATGATAAGGTCGAGGTTACTAGCGAATGATTAGCGCGTCAGATTAGAATTCTAAACCGAAAAATTGCTTCCATATTCACAGCATATTTGTAATCCTTCATGTGTTGCACCATAAATTTGCTGACCCGTAAACAAATGCCCACCTTCAATTTCATGAACATAACTGTGACGTAGCACGTATCATAAGTCTCCGTTTCTCAAAACTGCATTCCGCCTTCAAAATTCAATGCCCAATTCTATGTAGACTTGAAACGAGTTATTATTCTATGGGGGTTATCATAATGTTCATTATTTGATTGATGTGGCAAATGAGTGTACTATGCTCCGATGCTTTACTTTATTGCAGCTATCGGGCTTCTTTGTAGAGTTGTGGCTGTTAGAAGTAGCGTTTGTTGTTTGCTGACATAAATACCAATCTAACCAAGGTCGGGCATGGCGTTACATCGTGCGTGCGTTAATTTGGCTACAGAAACTCAACTTAATGAATCCGTCCATGTTGCGATCTATGCAGTGAACTATTGTGGTCAATGCAGTGAACCTTGTGGACAAACGGTGTGTCCTGAATGTATACATATATAATGTGAATGACGCTACTTTAGAACAATGTCACGCATGACATATAATGCTCTGCTATCTATACTCTGCATATAGGTATATCACATAATATCAAGTATGCGTAGTTTCGTCAAGTGCAACATTATTTGAACTGTATCATAGAGAATTACGCTTGATTGTAAGCATTTGGTTTTCGATGCGCCATCGGCTACTGATCAATAAGGTCAAAATATTTGGCTACCATTCTTTTTGTTGCTACCCAAGACATAACTGTATTTAGTCAAGTAAACTATTTGACGATATATATCATATAGAACAGAGATGTGGCAATGAATAGATTGACTTTGAGATTTGAAGAAGTCTTCCATACAAACAGGCTGAGTGGCCGAAAGCGCACCAGTATAAGCTTCAGTCACATCATGAAGCTTCGAGCAACATGAGCAATAACTGTATTGTGCAAACAAGTATCTTTCTGAGCATTACTGAAAAATAGTTATGTTACTCCCTGTTGTATCATTATATTTCGGCTTGACGCATATCGGTTGAAGCATTAAATACATTAACTTAATCGAAATATGATCTTAATACTGTCATATGTTATATCATCTGGACGAGCTTTACATATCTGTTATTATTAGATGTATGTAGGATCTGAATGTGTTGCATGTTTGTTTCTTTATGGCGGGTTAGTTGACTAGCAATCAACATTTGAGCTGCAACCACTCCTTGTTGCCTAACTTTATATCATCTATTGAAGTCGAGATATTAATGCGTTTCAACTGTAAAACAAAGCCAGAAAGGGCGTGCCATTATCACAACGCACGTTCTCCCACGGAATCCCAATACGAGTCTTATTTGACTTAGGGACACAGAAGAGCCAATGATACGCTTGTAGACTATGCGCAATATCCTGTCAAATCCCGCTTTTCATCCTTTACATATCTGATGAATGAATAACGGGATCCACAAATATTGTGTGTATAAGAAGCAGATATGGCGCTAGACGTTTGACAACACTGACACTAATCCTTTGTTATTATTTCCCTCCGAATCACGAACAACATGTAAGTGATGTATTTGTTGTCCATGCTAGAGGCTGGCGTAGTCTGGTGGAAGTATTTATCATTAGTGAAGTATTAGGGTAAATAACAGGTGTATCAGCTATTGAATTTAGTTGTTTCTGCAGCAATCTTAGGAGTGACTAAGGTATCTGTGAATATTTCTCGCTCACATGTATTGAAATTGGACGGGCAAACTGGAGATGGATGCTCCCATGAATTCACATACTATAATCTGTCATGTAAATGTGAACAGGACTTCTGTAATTCTGCCATTAAATAATTTACAGTCAAATATCTTGATATGTGAGATGCGTTTCCAAGATTGCTGTGTTATCACTGGATATAATCAACATGAGGATTATACATATCGTACAATAAAATATTGCATCCCTAAACCGGTGACCCGTCGTACCTGGTGTGTTTTGACCAGTGATCGTTGCATGCTTTCAGCATACATAATAATCCACAACCCCCATGATATATGCTTTTGTAAAGCTCTAGTTACTAGATATATATATCTTGGTAACCACGCTGATTTCGTATTACCTATCATCTTACATATCTCCCCCTCTTAAAGTAAGACGAAAAATTACCTTTCGTTTTGTACAAAAAGTGTGGAGTAACTGACTGCAAGACGCACAGAAGCGGCCTGGTGTAAGCGGGGATTGGGGTTAGAAGTGAAGCAGGATCGATATAGTGGTAGAGACCGCAAATCTTCATTATATCCAGTGCCATAGGCTGAGCTTCTGCGTGGAAATTAAAGATTAATATTCAGCGGCCACGTAACTATACTCCCGAGCAATCAAACATGCGTAGCAATACAAACGTTAATTTCTTCTGTTATTGCAATCATAGAGTTAATTGATCTTACAATCGTTTAGGAGACATTGCATTATGGAAAGTTGGAATCGGTATCACGGTAATAAAGACACAAGACACACATTATAATATATTATTCCAACCATCATCACCGTATAATGCAAAACCACCTACATTTTCAGCTCGTGCGTGAAATCGCCGTCGCGTTGCTAGCATAACTGCGCAAACAAAGATACTTGTGGCTGCCCTGCAGCACGAATGTGCCTACATCAGACCTACGCAGGAAATTATGGGTTCATTAAAATTGACAAAGTATGCAATTCTTTCCAACGTTTGAACAAAACTCCCCAACCGCGAGCATAGGCCACTTTATGTAATTATTTTCAAACATAACCAATTGAGCTCACCTTATGAAGATAGCCCATTTCATCCAACACAAGCACATAAACCCCACAACGCCACCCAGTAATCCAACCCCACCCCTAACGCCCACACTAATAAAAATGTACGGTTTAAATGTAGCTGCACATCGTTAAGAGATAGTGCATTTCTTTTTCCTAAGAGTTTTGCAATTCGAATTATCGATTGTCGCCTGACGGTTTTATGAGAGGCGACACAAACTCGTTTGAATCCCTATGCAATATGCCGGACACACTGCAACAACCTGTGTCATATTGTATCGTATCGCCTACCTGATTCATGTGGACGACAGTGATGTAAGCCTGCTTCTATAAGCATAAATAAACTCTATAAGGGCATGGCGTAGAACCGCAACCAAGTGGATCACGCTGCAAATATTGAACAAGGCAGAAGTACGATTATATATTTGAAGTATATATATAACAATCTGTAGCAATATAGACCTAGGAACTTCAGAATTATTTACTCGGTATTTTACGATATGGTCACGGGCTTGTTCGCTCCAACCGAATGAGTACGATGTTAAGCTACGAGTAGCTCGGTTTACTAGTTATTTATGTTCCAAACCTAGTATATGGACACAATCGCATGTCTAGATTATGTGATTAAATGAAGCAATTATACGGCGGCCTATCCGACGACGCTGGATGACATGTGATTTACGTCTGAAATCAGTATTATTCGCGAAGCTCAATCTCTGTTTTACCGCAGAGCCCACCATTACCGCATATGTTTTATGGTAGCATATAAAACATCGGATGATTGGCTAGATATCTTTTTTAAGCCTATAATGTGGGGGTGTCAGCGGTAAAAAGTAAATACGATTTATATCTCATTGATTGCTTTTTGTGTCATTCCATACAGCGCTGCGATGGTTCAACGTAATGCGAACAATCAGAACGCAATCAGGTCACCCTAATGAGCCACAACTTATGTACCCTTACTCGGTCAATGTTTACAAGACGCATATTACGGGTTAATCCCTATGTTCTAAAAATTCGAAGAAACACAAGTTCGTATTTTTCATGTGTAAAAAAAGAGCGATCTGATCATACAAAAACATACATCACAAATCACAAGGGCGGGGCTTTACTCGTTGAATTGAGTGGGCGGACAAGGTAGATTTTATGCAATTCGCTCTATGTGAAAACGTCTATGTTCTGATTCAAGATAAATTCATAGCAAATAGGTAATGCTTAAGAAGCTGCTTAAATTGTTTTTTTCAATATTTCAAGCATGACGTATCGGAATTTGCGTGACCGAACAAAACCCCATTGGAGGTGTTATGCACCAGTCGTGAACGAGCATCAATGCAGCTCATTTCTGCGCGGGTTTGCATGGAAAGTCACATAATTCATGCGACAATGATGTTGGGGGAGAGGGAGCATTAATCCTCCAATCAAAAGCTTATGCCCCAATCACGGCAGGATAATCTGTCATATTATATGTGCATATATTTTATATTAATTTACATTTCAATATTGTTCTTTGATATTGCCCGTCAATTTTATCTTTGTCCTAACACGATTGCTCTGTTGCATAGATGTCAAATCTTTTGAACACCGTAAGTTTATATTTTCGGTCGAAGATTAATTTCCTCGAGAAACGTGATTTACATTCACTAATTTAAATAAAAATTCTGTACCAGACCTGCTGGATATGCATTGCCGGGGATTTGGGCAAGGAGCAAATACACCACAACAATATATGACCGTATCAAATCGATATGAACTATACATTTCTCACTAAGAGCGCCGTAGATATTGAGGATAAACCTTATAGATTGTGCCACACCACAAGGACCACACATAAGCAGGCAGACGTAAAGCATATTTCCTCCCCGTAAGCTGTTATTATCTAAAGTAGGCAAATACGTTACCAGCACTATTGCAAATCCGGGCTGTATACATAATCGATACACAATCTGCGGATTCGTCAAAATATTTAGCCAATATAGCAGCCAAAAACACAACCTCAGTACAATTTGACACAAAACAATATTGCACTAATAGCTCGGTAAATGCCCCAACCCTAACTGAAATAAAAGTCGATGATACTGGTGATTTCTGTCTTGCCACTTACACTCAGCATTCAAGCTGGTAGGTAGGTAGGTAGGAAGGTAGGTAGGTAGGTAGGTAGGTAAGGTCGTAGGTAGGTAGGTAGATAGATAGGTAGGTAGGTAGGTAGGTAGGAAAGTAGGTAGGTAGGTAGGTAGGTAGGTCGGTAGGTAGGTAGGTAGGTAGGTAGGTAGGTAGGTGGGTAGGTAGGTAGGGTAGGTAGGTAGGTAGGTTGGTAGGTAGGTAGTAGGGTCGGTAGGTAGGTAGGTAGGTAGGTCGGTAGATAGGTAGGTAGGTAGGTAGGTCGGTAGGTCGGTAGGTAGGTCGGTAGGTCGGTAGGTAGGTAGGTCGGTCGGTAGGTAGGTCGGTCGGTAGGTAGGTCGGTCGGTAGGTCGGTAGGTCGGTAGGTCGTCGGTCGGTCGGTCGGTCGGTCGGTAGGTCGGTCTAGGTCGGTCGGTCGGTCGGTCGGTCGGTCGGTCGGTCGGGTCGGTCGGTCGGTCGTCGTCGGTCGGTCGGTCGGTCGGTCGGTCGGTCGGTCGGTCGGTCGGTCGGTCGGTCGGTCGGTCGGTCGGTCGGTCGTCGGTCGGTCGGTCGGTCGGTCGGTCGGTCGGTCGGTCGGTCGGTCGGTCGGTCGGTCGGTCGGTCGGGTCGGTAGGTCGGTCGTCGGTCGGTCGGTCGGTCGGTCGGTCGGTCGGTCGGTCGTCGGTCGGTCGGTCGGTCGGTCGGTCGGGTAGGTCGGGTCGATCGGTCGGTCGGTCGGTCGGTCGGTCGGTCGGTCGGTCGGTCGGTCGGTCGGTCGGTAGGTCGGTCGTTGACGTTGAACTGGAGCAAATGTAAGAACCAGATATCTGCATATACGCGTAAACCTGCGACTGGGTGACTGACATCCCACAAGTATGGCAATTGCGGACCACATCCAGTTTTGATTGCATAGGCAGAGGATTTTGTAGGACTGTTAGTTGTGAATAGGCTAGACCTAAGGGGCGGCGGGTGCCCTTATCTGAAGGCAATGAGGCACAATATCGACTGTATGGCTGTTACGTGTAGATGAGCATTGCAGCAAACCATGTTGGCTTGCGAAATGTTTGCTCTCGCAGAATGACGCAACGCGAACCAAGACAATTCTCTGCTATAGCAAAAGCGATCACATCAGAATAATAAGGTTTGTCAAGATCATTATCTTGCTACGATTATAATGAGAATTCAAATAACACTGTCAGGACTATCAAGCAATCCCTTGTTAAACAGCAGCAGATTTCACATCCAGATGGTCCTCTGCAGTTGCTTGAGCTACTCACGATTATTTAATTACTCACAACTGCTCGGATTACTCAAGCAACAAGGTTCTATCCGTCTTTTGCACTGACTGTCTACTCTCTCACACATTCAACATTTCTTTGCAGATGATGTCTGTAGAAACACAACATGTGAAGTTGCTGTAATTTATCTGCCACAAAGCTCGTTATCATTTCTTTCTAATTCAATCGTTACTTGAAATACATCTCATGAAATATATATTAATAACCATTACTATGCTATACTGTGACTAACGATTTACCTAGGTTCAGACTGATTGCTAGTTTCGCGGGTGCGAATTCGCCCAAGCAATTAGCTACTTTAATGCCGAGATAGGGTCAGTATCCATGTAGATATGATATACAGGTTCACAATGCAAGGAGACTCGTGTCTTTTAGCTGCATTACACTTTTAGACATGGACACTGATGTCTTCATCTTCGTTACTGCAAACTTGGCATACGGATGTAAAACGCTAACTTGCGTTAGTCATTAAAGTGATTCACATTGCATGAATGTTACGATACAACTAATTTCACAGCGCGTCATTAATAACGAAATATTTATTTCGTTTCTATGAACCCATGGGGCACCATATATATATATATATATATATATATATATATATATATAGATATATATATAGATATATATATATATATATAGATATATATATATCTCTATATATATATATATATATATATATATATATATATATATATATATATATATATATATATATATATATATATATATATTATATATATATATATATATATATATATACTTACAATTGCTACCATTTTGTACAATATCCATATACACCACCAATTTGGGTTTTTTGTCCAAAACACATCATGCCAATGACAAATCAATATTAACTGATGTTATCATAGTTCAATGATAATTTGCAGGAGTCAAATTAAGTTCATCTTTATAAATATTTTAGTGGGAGAGAATATATATATTTTGGTTAAAAAAAGGCGGTTCAAAAAGGTCAGGCACCATGGTCATGCAAAAC
>CM067353.1:84328599-84418599 GCA_034190875.2 Urechis unicinctus
CATCAGATTGCTTGATTCTTCATCAAGCTGTACGTCTATGCACACTCTTATGACAACCAACAGGATTACCCAAGGGGTGGGTTTGCCCACAGGTTCAATGACTTTTAGCTTGCACAGATGATCCAATTCTTCCTTGAGTGGTTTTCGAACTGATATTGGTATCCTGCGGTTAACATGACCACAGGAGTTACACTTGGGTCAACTTTGAGGTGATGTGTGCCCGGTAAAGTATCAAGTTCACCATTATACTTGTCAGGGCACAGTTGCAGAGGCAGCAAGCACAAGTTCAAAGTTCAGTTCATTAATAGCCAGTAGATCCATGTTTTCTGCGGTTTTGTATTCAAGAAGTAGAGTAAGATTTTCTTCAACCACTGCGAAGTTCACAGAGTACTTTTTCTTGTTTCTTGGTTTTCGCTCTGTCATGCGACTTGTTCCTAGGGGTATGGCATGAGTGCCATTCCACATCTTGAGTGTCATTAAAGTAGGTTCTAGGTTAGATATGTTCAAGCAGTTCTTCGGTATAAGATTTACAGATGCTCCAGTATCTATCTGAAAAAATAGTGCTTTGCTTAGTATCTCCTAGTAGAACACGACGCTTGACATCTTTTTGAGTGTTTGAATGCAGAGGTACATTGTGAATCCACTTCTTATCACCTGACCAAATTAACCAAATTCGTCTTCGTCCTAACTGAATTCTTGCACTTGAGAGCATAGTGATTTTTTCTCGAGCAAAGAGAGCGCGCTTTACCCCAAGCAGGGCATTCACTTTTCTTCATTGCGTGTTCGAAACACGCAACATAAATTACGTCTGAAGTCAAGATTATTAGAGAGGTTCAATCTATATTTGACCGCAGAGCCCACCATTACCGCGCATATTTTATGGTAGTATATAAAACATCGGATGATTGCCTGCATCTGACTTTCAAGCCTATCATTTAGGGGTGTCAGTAGTGAGGAGTAAATCCGATATATATCTTATTGATTGCTTGTTTGAGTCATTCCATACAACGCTGTGGTGGTTCAACGAAATGCGAACTATCAGTGTATCCTTATTCGGTCTATGTTTACGAGACACATATAAAGGGTTTGTTCCTATGTTCTAAAAGTGCGAAGACACACAAGTTCGTATTTCTTATGTATAAAAGAGAGCGATCTTATCATACAAAACAATCACATGATAAATCAAAAGGGCGGAGCTTTACTCGTTAAATTATATGGGAGGACAAGTTAGATTTGATGCAACTCGCTCTAAATTCATAGCATACCGATACTGCATTAGACGCTGCTAAAGCTGCTTCCTGCAACATTCTAAGCATGACGGATCGGAATTTGCCTTGCTAAAAAAGCCCGAGTGGGGTGGGGGTTGTTTTTTATGTACTGGAGTATCACTGCAGGTATTTTTGGCGCGGGTTTCAATGGAAGGTCGACTAATGCATGCGAGCATGATGTTAGAGGCGAGGAAACATTAACCCTTGAATCAAAAGTTATGCCCAATCCACGGTAGGATAATATGTCATATTATATGTGCAGGTACTTTCTATTGATTTACATTTCATATTGTGTTTTCGCATTGCATTATTTAGAGCAAGAGGATCTCCGAGCCGTAAGTGTTAGCTTGCACTGCGCAGTTGTTTGATATTTAGTACTCTTGCGCTCATCAGCGCATATATATAGGACATTTATCTATTACGCGCACAACATTGTGAGTTGCATACAATGTTGAACCCATATAGCAAATACCTAGACCCCTCAATCCGCAGAGAAGCAGTCCCGCATGAATATTTTGACTTTTGGGTGAATGATTAGATTCTTGACAACGACAAACTAACTAGCTGAATTGGAAACTGTGTACCAATCATGCCTTAGATATACACATCAAGTGGTGGTTGCATCGCCAGAATACATCTTTCAGATCGGGGACCAGGTAGGCGGGCAATTTTGATCTTATGGACGGGGATAGTTTGTTATCAGTGAGCGATTTCATTTGCAGAACGCTCTACAAGCAAATTTAATAGATTTTCAGCATAAAATCACCTCTATGGTTAAAAAGAAATGCCACAGCATTTTTACTTTTATTGTCAATTCTGTTGGGCACCACACATACAAAACGAATGAAACGCAGGCAAACCTTTTTCTTGATAAATACTCGGCGTTATTCAATAGTGTTCCCACAAACGATAATGAAATGCGTGATGTGATGAAAGCGGTTAATGCTGGTATTAGTTATGACAGTGCAAGATATGATGTTATTACATCATCTGTTTTATCTGAATGTATAGGAAAGTTGAAGAGTAACAAAAGCGATGGCAATCGTGAGCTTTATTCTGACCATTTGATTAACGGGACGCCCAAACTTGCTGGTCTCCTATGTAAACTATTCAATGCTATGATTTCACATGGCCATACAGCTGATAATTTATTAAATTCAACGATTGTTTCGATACCAAAAGATATGCGATCATCATTAAGTTGTAGTGATAATTACAGGGGAATTGCATTATGTAGTTCAATTTGCAAAATTTTAGATATGATAATTCTTAAGCTGTATGGCAATGTTTTATGTACGTCTGATCTTCAATTTGGCTTCAAAAAGGGGCATTCTATAATCCTTTGCACGACTGTATATAAAGAAACAATTAGTTATTATACACAAAGAAATAGTGATGTTTTTAGTTGTCTGTTAGATGCTAGTGAAGCCTTTGACAGGGTACATTATGGAAAATTATTCAAATTGCTGTTGCAGCGTAAAGTGCCTCCGCTTATAGTTAGGTTTCTTATGGATAGCTATTCGAGACAGACTATATCTGTTGAATGGAATGCATGCTTATCAAAAGAGTGTCATGTATCAAACGGTGTTAAGCAAGGTGGTGTCATATCACCGATATTATTTACTGTGTACATTGATGAGCTGATACAAAGGTTAAAAAAGTCTGGACTAGGCTGTCATATAGGCAGCGAATATATTGGTGCGCTTGGTTATGCTGATGACATTACCTTAGTCCAAGTCTCATTGCACTGAACAATATGTTGAAAATATGTGAACGATTTGCTAATGAATATAATGTAGTTTTTAATCCTTTGAAAACAAAATGCATAAAATATGGCAGGGCAGTCAATGAATTTGATAAGGTGTATTGTATGGCTCTACTATTGAATGGGCTACAACTATTAAACACCTGGGGAACGTCATTGATAACAAGTTGAATGATTTTAGTGATTGCACATCAAAATGTTCTATGTTTAATGTTGCTTTTAACAAAATGATGGGGAACTTTGGAGAGTTGCATAAAAACACATTGTGTAAATTATTCAATTCCTATTGCTGCAGTTTTTATGGTTCCCAGTTATGGACCATTGATTCTGATGGTTATAGAAAAATATGTGTTCAGTGGAATAAGGCTGTTAGGCGAATACTCAACCTTCCAATTGCTTCGCATACTTGGGTACTAGGGCCATTAAGTGGCCAACTACACATTAGCGTTTCCTTATGCATTAAAACGCTGAAAATGATTGTCCAAATGAATCACAGTGACAACGCAGTAGTTAAGTATGTGATCAAACATGCGTGTTCTAATGCCCTTTCACCTTTGGGTTGCAATATTGCTTACCTAAGACACAAATACAACATTAATGTACATAATGAGGTGGGGTTCAATATCACACAGATTATCAAGAAAGATTCGTTAACAGATGAACAGAATGCTTTGGTCTGTATCTTAAATACATTGTTTTGTGTTAAAAACAATGAAATTATGATTGATGAATTTGACGATGAAATGATTTATTTGATGATACAAGATATTTTAGTATCGTAACAGTTTTATCTCTTTTTCCGTTGAATGTAGCACTATAGTATAAATTTATGTATCACAGTTATTGTTTATGCAGGTACCTTGAGTACGAAATAAACATATATATATATAACTGTACAGATCATTGCTATCTCATAAACCACTAAGGGCATGTTTAAGCATTTTAAAAGTACGGTTAACTATCACCATACACTAAAGGTATATGTCCCATTCCTTACAAAGATACATCGTGATCTTTGATATTGCCCATCTATTGTATCTTCGTCCTAACACGATTGCTTAATTGCATAGATGCCAAATCTTTTGATCACAGTACGTTTATATATTCGGTGGAGCATTAATTTTCGCGAGAAACGTGATTTACATTCATTAACTTTAATAAAAATGCAATACCAGATCTGCTGGATATGCATAGCAATTCTACATAATTTGTTTGTAAAGTTTCCGCATGCAGAAGTTAACCATAATTTCATTTATATGTAGCGCGAGAGTACTATGATATCCCCAAATTAAATTGATATAAATTCGATCTAAACTCTACATTTTTTGAGACATTGAGGTTAACCTTATAGATTGCGTGACACCTCAAGGACCACAAATATCTCAAGTAGGCGAAGCCCAATACATTTCTGGCACTATTGCTAATCGGGGCTGTATACCTAATCGATATACAATCTGCGGATTCGTCAAAATATTTAGCCAATATAGCAGCCACAAATACAACCTCAGTACAATTTGACATTTGAAATATGGCGCCGAGAGCTTAGTAAATATCCCCCCCCACAAAAAAAAGGTCGATGATGCTGATGATTACTGTCTTGCGACTTACACTCAGCATTTACGCTAAATACGATGGTTTGTATAATAATTTTAAAAACCTGGTGAAGAAGTCTAGCATCTCATTTACATATGCCACCTCAAGTGGCCAAGGTAACATTGAGACAGGTTATGATGATTTGCAATTGCAATGTATGCATTACCAATTACTACGAGCCATTAACATAACTAATAATACTTCATCAGTAGTAGGCAATATCATAATACAGAAAATAAAAGCATCATGGAATGACAAATGATGATGTACCATATTGACCGACAGTGAATCAAATTAGAGTGGAATATCAATCGATAGGAATTGACAATAGTTAATGCGCTACCATAGTTATTGCTCAGAGTATGTAATCTTAATTTACGTGGGTGCGTACACAACAGACGGATTTACGGTATTGCTTATCAATTTTCATGCAAATCAAAGAGCAAAACTAATGGATTGACAGTGTAAGGGAATGAAACCATGCCAACCCTTGAATCTGATGTTGCTGCAAATATTTGTAAGGGTTTCCCCATACACACCCCATGTTGTACTCTTGTCATTTTGCTACGCCATTGACAGTGTTCAATGCAGTAAACACGTTTGTTCAGTTGGACAGCACCTTTATGTAGTTAATTAATAAATCAGAAACAAGGTGATAAATATACAATGATTTCAATATGTCAAGTTGCCGGCACATCATTCTTAATGTAGCCTGTACAGTAACGGCAATAGACGTCAGCACCAATCCAACTTTTTATGATGAGCAGCAAGCCATACTTACAATGATGGCGTTTCAAAGAAGGTACAAAAGATGACAGTTTTCTTAGATATTGCTGCTTTACCATAAGTCCGCGTGGCCTGAGGGAACTTGGAGTTATATTGAGCGTGTTAGGTATATCGGCAATTATGTGGCCTGTTAACTGAAATGCTATGCTTAAACTATGAAACGGAATGCAAGATGATGGCTGTGTTTATAGGAAATGTAATTGATCTCACGGAGGTCATGCGCGATTCCTGAGCAGGCTTGTGTAGTAATGAGGTAATTATAATAACGAAATCTAATGATTTCGAATATTTGATTCTACAAATATATTTCTTCCAGGGCTATGCCGATGCTAACTCCAATTCCATGAACTGACAACAAGTTCACCATTGTGCTACTATGTAAGTAAGAAAGTAGGTAGGTAGGCAAGTAAGTAAGCCGGTAGGCTGATAGGTATGCAGATAGGCAGGTGGTTGGCAGGTACGTAAGTATGTATGTAGGTAAGTAGGTAGGTAGTTAGTTAGATAAACAGGTAGGTAGGTAGGTAGGTAGATAGGTAGGTAGGTAGGTAGGTAGGTAGGTAGGTAGGTAGGTATGTAGGTAGGTAGGTAGGTAGGTAGGTAGGTAGGTAGGTAGGTAGGTAGGTAGGTAGGTAGGTAGGTAGGTAGGTAGGTAGGTAGGTAGGTAGGTAGGTAGGTAGGTAGGTAGGTAGGTAGGAAAGTAGGTGGGTAGGTAGGTAGGTAGGTAGGTAGGTAGGTAGGTAGGTAGGTAGGTAGGTAGGTGGGTAGGTAGGTAGGTAGGTAGGTAGGTAGGTAGGTAGGTAGGTAGGTAGGTAGGTAGGTAGGTAGGTAGGTAGGTAGGTAGGTAGGTAGGTAGGTAGGTAGGTAGGTAGGTAGGTAGGTAGGTAGGTAGGTAGGTAGGTAGGTAGGTAGGTAGGTAGGTAGGTAGGTCATTAAATAGATAGCTAGGTATAAGCGTTATGATCACGTCTTGGTTGATGTACTTAATAAAATTCCGTGTGTGAACCCCGCTATGCTCTACAAGGACCCTCCTCACAAGCATTAGTTCCGTGGCGTTGAACTGGGCAAATGTAGCAACCCGATATCAGCCTGCGACTTGGTGACTGACATCCCACAATTATAGCAATTGCGGACTACATCCAGTTTTGATTGCATCGGCAGAGGATTTTGTAGCTACTGTTAGTTGTGCATAAGCAAGACCCAAGGGGCGATGGGTGCCTGTATCTGATGGCAATGGGACACAATATCGACTGTATGGGTGTTACGTGTAGATGAGCATTGCAGCAAACTGTGTGGTTGCGAAATGATTGCACACGCAGACTGACGCAAGGCGAACCAAGAAAATTTTCTGCTACTGCCAAAGCGATCACATCAGAAAAGTAAGGAATGGAAGGATTATTATCTTGCCACGATTGAAATGAGGTTATAAATAGCCCTGTTAAGACTATAAAGCCATCCGTTGTTAAACAGCAGCATATTTCATATCCTGATGGTCCTCTGCATTTGCTATAATTTCTCACGATTATTTATTTCAGCAATTACTCACAACTACACCGATTACTCAAGCATCAAGATTATATCCCTAGTTCGCTCTGACTGTCTACTCTCTCACACATTAAAAACGTTTCTTTGCAGATGATGTCTGTAGAAACATAACAGATCGTGAAGTTGCTGTAAATTATCTGCCCCAAGGCACTAAACAATTTCTTTCTTATTCAATCGTTACTCGAAATACGTCTCATACAATATATACTAATAAGGATTTAGCTAGGTTCAGACTGATTGCTAGTTTTGCAGCTGCGAATTCGCCCATGCAATGAGCTACTTTTATGCCGAGATAGGGTCAGTAACCATGTAGATATGATATCGATATGATACCACTGGATCGTCTGTCTGAAAGCCACGTAAGCAAGGATTTTAACTCGCCCGAGGATTGAATACCGATATACTGACATCGTATACCGGTGGTGCGATATGCAATTATCATCAATATTGCTTATTGTGAAATACATTTAGACCCCATGTTTTTATATGTGCACCGCTGCATTTTCGATGCTTAAGATTGATATCAAGTTGATGGTATCAGAGCGGTACACATGACAGTCCACCATTACTGCTGATCGATCTATCTCGCAGCTTAAGCTGTGGATCAGGTGGTAAGGAGACAAATGTATTGTGAAGAAGCTGGTGAGATGACGGTTGGCCATGAAAACCATATACAGATCCTTCACGCCCTCTGGTGATCAGTATTGGTTCCTCATGGGGCTATGAAATTTTAGCACTACGCCGTAACGGTCAAAACTGATCGGTTGCCATAGCGTAATAATACCAGTTGTATATCCATAAAAGTGCAGTTGTATTGCGTGTCTTATGGCATCGGAGTTGTTTGTATGCTACAATAGTATGGAATAACTTGAGTTAGGATAGGTCGGTCATGGTCAGGCTGAGGATAATAGGATAAACAGGAATAATGGCTTATTATTATTACCGTTCTTTACAGCAACCATATCATACTGCGTGTTCCGCCGTCATTTACATTATCTGCCAAACAATATGTCTAAACAACACTCTACATTAGGTGGAATATCCGTTCGTTTGCGATAAGGTAGATGCATGGTTAAATCTCCTCAGTAATGACTGGCAGCGGCACTTTTTACCAGACATTCGTGCGGTAAATCGTTGGAACAAAACTGCATGAGTGAGACTCAATTTGGTGACGCCATTGTGTTAACATATTACAATATATTGCGCCGCTTCCATAACTTATTGATATGTTTCATGGTTAATAGGTTACAGGTAACCCGTTGATACTTGCGGATAAAAACATATATATGCATAGATATTCTGCAAGTCACAAAATACGGCAGAGCTTCGTGAATATTTACCTGACTTTAATTAAAATAACTAATCAATGCACTTGTTATGGTAGCCTCAGGTTTTGCACCTGGTCCCCATTCAAAAGAATAGATTCGATTCCCTGTGATATTATTATCTATTCGAAAATGCGCTCGATATGTCCGTGCAGTGCGTTATTTTATCGCTCAATGCACTGGCAGGATATGCTGCGACTAACCGAAAGACCTGAGGGCAATGCTCGCTATGCTGATGCAATGATACATGCCAACGCCTTTTCACTGAACATAATCATAATGATTTGGATGGGAAGATGATGTACATCATTCTTCGCAACGCAGAATCTGTCTTGCCTTGTACCATATATGGTCCGCATAGATATTGCCTTTCTGCATATCTTTGTTAGCTATGTGTATTTTACTCATTGAATGTCCCTTAAAATCGGTCTGACGCTATTGCTATCAAGCTATGAGTAAAAATGTTTAACCTTAGTAGTTGTCACAACCAGGCGAAACATTAAAACTCCATCATGAAAGGAGCTTTTCGGTCGAAGCAACACTATATGTGGTATATGTAGCTAGATGCAGTAGATTTCGGGTCCCGATTAGTTATTAGACTATGATTATATGAGTGTTAATAGGGTGCTACAGTGATGATCTATTTTCGACGTACTATGATCGCGTACTGCCTTCGCAAACCTCATTGTCGTAGTATATGATTTTAGCTTTGATTTTATGCCCATGATGCAAACAATTTGCTGAAATATGCATCGTTCTTTCGTTTCTTTAACTTATACCTCGTGGCATATGTTACTGTAATGAGGCATGTTATGGTGCTTTAACGCCAAGCTGACACATTTAACTGGCAGCAACTGTAGAAAATGCATAAACAAATTTGCCTTTTCAGTCATTGGATGCCTTGATTGCAGTGTTATTAACTAAAAATAATGTTATATCACGAAAATACTTTACATATGAAACATGTTTGTTTTGCAGTTGCTACAAATAGCACATCTACATCAATTGCCTTTAACATGTAGCGGTTTAGACTGGTTTACGATATAAAGTGACTGATACAATAAAAGCTTCAAAGTGAGATGAAGAGGCGCAATATATATATGAAATCAAAACGTCACAAATCATCACTCTCACGAATAGATGAGTTGACGAAAGGGAGCATTGCAAAACGAAACACTATGTCAACACAGCATATTAAGTCAACGTCGGCTTAATATAAGTACGTTTCTCGACAAAGGATACAAGTATTTGGCCTACAGGTCATAATGAACACAATGAACACGAAATCTCACGGGATGACATCAATACACATAGTACTGGAAGACGAAAGATGTGAGCTACTGTAGCAAGTTTCGCCAGTTGTCACGAATTCAATGCTATACCCTCTCATCTAGCCCAGCATGCTTAAAAATGACACAAGCACAGTATAATACGTGTATCGGTTGACTAATATAACCTGTCAATCTATACGATGCACAACCTTTCAACTTCATGTCTGTCGTTTGTTCTTTATTTGGTTTGGAAACTATTTGTCGTTTTGCCATTTTAGCGTGCAGAAAAGACTTATTTTATTAACTTAGATGGACTCGTCATCGTAGTTTTATCAAGAGATTATTGCGATATATACTGCGGCTTACTTGCACAAAACCAAAGTATCATCACTCGAGTAGTTAAGCACAGTTTTATCACGAAATTA
The DNA here is from genome assembly GCA_034190875.2 of Urechis unicinctus. Classification (NCBI taxonomy): domain Eukaryota; kingdom Metazoa; phylum Annelida; class Polychaeta; order Xenopneusta; family Urechidae; genus Urechis; species Urechis unicinctus. Next base: position 84,338,575 of record CM067353.1, read on the forward strand.
TTGCGATAACAACTACTTCTAACGTCAGCAAAAGCCAAGTATTCATGGGAAAAGTGGGACCATTTTACATGTTCTTATGGCACTAATTCTTAAAGTCCATAACGGTGGCTGGTCCGGTCCCATTAAAGCATGTGCCTATTAACTTAAACATCTTAACATTATTGGTCAAAGGGACCTGTTACTACTGCCTGATATTTAAATCCATTATAATTTTACATTTTGAGCATTTATGTTGAATCGAACATAACAGCTAAAAGGAGCACGATAGACAAACCTGTAGAGCATGAATCTTCCATCTCTTGCACCCTGTCTGCGTGCTAAAAACACAATATAGCACTTTGCGTTGCTGGATGCTGCAACGTTTTTTTTACCGAGGTGGTATTGCGTTTCAAGTTTCATACTGCACAGTCAAGATTATCTGGCGACCACTGTTACGGTTTACTGAGTGGTTACTGTGTGATACTATTGACTCGGCGACATCGCAAGTTTGCGTCTCATCGAGACGGCAGCATTCCAATTTATATCCTATGATATAACTCTGCAAGATTTGTTTTATTTAATATCCGACTTTAGTGGTCACTCCGTTAGCATTCGTATAATAGCAATGTGTTGATGCTATTCTTAATTGACAAGAGAGCCCAAATGCTATGGAAAGTGGCAGACGTTTATCGGTACATTTTTGTATCCGCTCTTTGCGAATACGTTATGTGAGTATTGCACTTATAGCGAGATCATGCGATAAGCGACTACTATAGTGTTAGTTCCATAGCATACCAGAATACCATACTAGAAGAGGGATCGCAGTGCATCTAGTGCCCATGGATCTGATGATGACTTCAGTTCACATCCTGGCTGGTAGATGAACTGTTGTTTGAGATATTGCTGTGATGATGACGTGTGCAGCCCTTCATAATTCACGCCGTGGATCTTGTAAGCAATGCGCTCTTGCACAGGTATCCACTCAATATGCGACAGAAACAGTGCAAAATGTTCTCTCGTTCGCACTCTCGCAAGCACGTCTTGCTTTAAGTAATATGTAATCACCCTTGTCTGACAATCTAACAAATAATCCACTGTTGAAATCAACGGATGTTACTTGCGTATCCATCACTAATTCCCGCATAAGCGCAATCCGCATCAGACAGTATACTCCCTGTGTGACACGATTCACTTGATCTACTATGGAGGGTATCATTAACTACAGCAAGATACCGCACTGCGACCTAAGGCTTGATCTCATCACTGATTGTCAATTACAGATCCTAAAACTGCTTTGAATTCATTTCAGTTATCACCATCCACTCTCTTTATGCATCATTCATTTGAAGTTAGTTATAGATCATCAATGTCCTCAAAATATTGAACGATACGTCTGACCTCAAATGAGTTCCTTCAAAGTAGAATATATATGAAGAATAGAGGAGTCCTACGCACAGAGTTAATAAGGCAATCCTATGCTCCTATACAGCACCACCAAGACTCATTACAGCGGCGAGCTTTGTCTTTTGTTCCAGGGCCATATACCCAAACATACGGGATAAACGAATGTTTATCCCGTATTATCTACCATAAGTAGAGAACTCCAAGTATTGATAAAATCGACTGCCGCTTATCTACGTCTGAAGCAGTTAGATTCATATATGGGACAGCGATTTTATATATTGATTACTCTACGACTCCTATACGCTTAACGAGTCGGATTCGGTATCTAATTCTGATGTGAATATTGCGCTAAAGTAGCCTAGCCCGAGAGCGAATCTATGTTAGACGCATAGCTGCTGACGTTAGACCTGGACTGCGTCCCCTCATAGCCTGGGGATAGTAATGTGTATTGAAGCCGGATATCAATCATGCTATCATATTTAACTGCAGTAGCTCGGTGTAGTCCCAGAGTTAGCAGTCCTTGTCAGGAGAGTAATGAGGGCTAATTACTTTACAGAGCCATGTGAGCGGGGAGCTTATTTGTCTGACTAAAGTGTGTGGGGGATTATATGCATTTTATAAGACTGGGCGTCATGTTCGTTCATTCCAGCTCGCATAGATTGATGACAGCTTGATATGGTAATTAATCGTGCATTAATTACCCACGTTGATTTTTGATGACATTGATTGTAGCTGATGTTGAATGTTTGTGTCTTTCGTACATGTAAATAAGTGTTGATATGTAACACATGATTGACGTCTATGTGATGCTTTCAAAGAACGTGTTAGCAACCCGAGTGAACAATGCGGATAACTCTTTGTTATGCACTTAACCGCCTCGCCTTATATTTCATCATGTCGGTTCCTAGCATGCCATTTGGTATATACCATCCTTGTGCGTTTACACACGCTGATGTGCTAGATCGCAAGATACCATGCATATACATTGAACTTGAATGATATCAATATTGATATTTGTAATCATTCTCTGAATTCGTTCCTGCATCTAACATGAGAGGCGATTGGTGCATTTCGAATAATGATTCCAAACGCTAACACTGAACTGCCAATCTTTACTTATACTAAAAACACTTAGTACATTTCATATGGCTTCATGATAGCGAAACGATTTGCAATTATATGCGAAGTCATCAATAGTCATGCTCGTTCATACGATAAATGAGTTTGAGCTCATGAATACATTCGTTAACGGTTAGTACGGCGTTTCAATTTACTAGAATATAAACACGCCCTCGGCCGAGGAAGAATGTGTTAGTGTGATCAGAAAGTATTGAATGTCAAGCGAGCTCGGGAATCCAAAGGCTGCATGACTGATGAGCTAATGGGGGAGAAATACCAGTTTAACTGCTATATGATAAGGTCGAGGTTACTAGCGAATGATTAGCGCGTCAGATTAGAATTCTAAACCGAAAAAATTGCTTCCATATTCACAGCATATTTGTAATCCTTCATGTGTTGCACCATAAATTTGCTGACCCGTAAACAAATGCCCACCTTCAATTTCATGAACATAACTGTGACGTAGCACGTATCATAAGTCTCCGTTTCTCAAAACTGCATTCCGCCTTCAAAATTCAATGCCCAATTCTATGTAGACTTGAAACGAGTTATTATTCTATGGGGGTTATCATAATGTTCATTATTTGATTGATGTGGCAAATGAGTGTACTATGCTCCGATGCTTTACTTTATTGCAGCTATCGGGCTTCTTTGTAGAGTTGTGGCTGTTAGAAGTAGCGCGTTTGTTGTTTGCTGACATAAATACCAATCTAACCAAGGTCGGGCATGGCGTTACATCGTGCGTGCGTTAATTTGGCTACAGAAACTCAACTTAATGAATCCGTCCATGTTGCGATCTATGCAGTGAACTATTGTGGTCAATGCAGTGAACCTTGTGGACAAACGGTGTGTCCTGAATGTATACATATATAATGTGAATGACGCTACTTTAGAACAATGTCACGCATGACATATAATGCTCTGCTATCTATACTCTGCATATAGGTATATCACATAATATCACGTATGCGTAGTTTCGTCAAGTGCAACATTATTTGAACTGTATCATAGAGAATTACGCTTGATTGTAAGCATTTGGTTTTCGATGCGCCATCGGCTACTGATCAATAAGGTCAAAATATTTGGCTACCATTCTTTTTGTTGCTACCCAAGACATAACTGTATTTAGTCAAGTAAACTATTTGACGATATATATCATATAGAACAGAGATGTGGCAATGAATAGATTGACTTTGAGATTTGAAGAAGTCTTCTATACAAACAGGCTGAGTGGCCGAAAGCGCACCAGTATAAGCTTCAGTCACATCATGAAGCTTCGAGCAACATGAGCAATAACTGTATTGTGCAAACAAGTATCTTTCTGAGCATTACTGAAAAATAGTTATGTTACTCCCTGTTGTATCATTATATTTCGGCTTGACGCATATCGGTTGAAGCATTAAATACATTAACTTAATCGAAATATGATCTTAATACTGTCATATGTTATATCATCTGGACGAGCTTTACATATCTGTTATTATTAGATGTATGTAGGATCTGAATGTGTTGCATGTTTGTTTCTTTATGGCGGGTTAGTTGACTAGCAATCAACATTTGAGCTGCAACCACTCCTTGTTGCCTAACTTTATATCAGCTATTGAAGTCGAGATATTAATGCGTTTCAACTGTAAAACAAAGCCAGAAAGGGCGTGCCATTATCACAACGCACGTTCTCCCACGGAATCCCAATACGAGTCTTATTTGACTTAGGGACACAGAAGAGCCAATGATACGCTTGTAGACTATGCGCAATATCCTGTCAAATCCCGCTTTTCATCCTTTACATATCTGATGAATGAATAACGGGATCCACAAATATTGTGTGTATAAGAAGCAGATATGGCGCTGGACGTTTGACAACACTGACACTAATCCTTTGTTATTATTTCCCTCCGAATCACGAACAACATATAAGTGATGTATTTGTTGTCCATGCTAGAGGCTGGCGTAGTCTGGTGGAAGTATTTATCATTAGTGAAGTATTAGGGTAAATAACAGGTGTATCAGCTATTGAATTTAGTTGTTTCTGCAGCAATCTTAGGAGTGACTAAGGTATCTGTGAATATTTCTCGCTCACATGTATTGAAATTGGACGGGCAAACTGGAGAGGGATGCTCCCGTGAATTCACATACTATAATCTATCATGTAAATGTGAACAGGACTTCTGTAATTGTGCCATTAAATAATTTACAGTCAAATATCTTGATATGTGAGATGCGTTTCCAAGATTGCTGTGTTATCACTGGATATAATCAACATGAGGATTATACATATCGTACAATAAAATATTGCATCCCTAAACCGGTGACCCGTCGTACCTGGTGTGTTTTGACCAGTGATCGTTGCATGCTTTCAGCATACATAATAATCCACAAGCCTCGTGATATATGCTTTTGTAAAGCTCTAGTTACTAGATATATATATCTTGGTAACCACGCTGATTTCGTATTACCTACCATCTTACATATCTCCCCCTCTTAAAGTAAGACGAAAAATTACCTTTCGTTTTGTACAAAAAGTGTGGAGTAACTGACTGCAAGACGCACAGAAGCGGCCTGGTGTAAGCGGGGATTGGGGTTAGAAGTGAAGCAGGATCGATATAGTGGTAGAGACCGCAAATCTTCATTATATCCAGTGCCATAGGCTGAGCTTCTGCGTGGAAATTAAAGATTAATATTCAGCGGCCACGTAACTATACTCCCGAGCAATCACAACATGCGTAGCAATACAAACGTTAATTTCTTCTGTTATTGCAATCATAGAGTTAATTGATCTTACAATCGTTTAGGAGACATTGCATTATGGAAAGTTGGAATCGGTATCACGGTAATAAAGACACAAGACACACATTATAATATATTATTCCAACCATCATCACCGTATAATGCAAAACCACCTACATTTTCAGCTCGTGCGTGAAATCGCCGTCGCGTTGCTAGCATAACTGCTCAAACAAAGATACTTGTGGCTGCCCTGCAGCACGAATGTGCCTACATCAGACCTACGCAGGAAATTATGGGTTCATTAAAATTGACAAAGTATGCAATTCTTTCCAACGTTTGAACAAAACTCCCCAACCGCGAGCATAGGCCACTTTATGTAATTATTTTCAAACATAACCAATTGAGCTCACCTTATGAAGATAGCCCATTTCATCCAACACAAGCACATAAACCCCACAACGCCACCCAGTAATCCAACCCCACCCCTAACGCCCACACTAATAAAAATGTACGGTTTAAATGTAGCTGCACATCGATTGTCGCCTGACGGTTTTATGAGAGGCGACACAAACTCGTTTGAATCCCTATGCAATATGCCGGACACACTGCAACAACCTGTGTCATATTGTATCGTATCGCCTACCTGATTCATGTGGACGACAGTGATGTAAGCCTGCTTCTATAAGCATAAATAAACTCTATAAGGGCATGGCGTTGGAACCGCAACCAAGTGGATCACGCTGCAAATATTGAACAAGGCAGAAGTACGATTATATATTTGAAGTATATATATAACAATCTGTAGCAATATAGACCTAGGAACTTCAGAATTATTTACTCGGTATTTTACGATATGGTCACGGGCTTGTTCGCTCCAACCGAATGAGTACGATGTTAAGCTACGAGTAGCTCGGTTTACTAGTTATTTATGTTCCAAACCTAGTATATGGACACAATCGCATGTCTAGATTATGTGATTAAATGAAGCAATTATACGGCGGCCTATCCGACGACGCTGGATGACATGTGATTTACGTCTGAAATCAGTATTATTCGCGAAGCTCAATCTCTGTTTTACCGCAGAGCCCACCATTACCGCATATGTTTTATGGTAGCATATAAAACATCGGATGATTGGCTAGATATCTTTTTTAAGCCTATAATGTGGGGGTGTCAGCGGTAAAAAGTAAATACGATTTATATCTCATTGATTGCTTTTTGTGTCATTCCATACAGCGCTGCGATGGTTCAACGTAATGCGAACAATCAGAACGCAATCAGGTCACCCTAATGAGCCACAACTTATGTACCCTTACTCGGTCAATGTTTACAAGACGCATATTACGGGTTAATCCCTATGTTCTAAAAATTCGAAGAAACACAAGTTCGTATTTTTCATGTGTAAAAAAAGAGCGATCTGATCATACAAAACATACATCACAAATCACAAGGGCGGGGCTTTACTCGTTGAATTGAGTGGGCGGACAAGGTAGATTTTATGCAATTCGCTCTATGTGAAAACGTCTATGTTCTGATTCAAGATAAATTCATAGCAAATAGGTGATGCTTAAGAAGCTGCTTAATTTGTTTTTTTCAATATTTCAAGCATGACGTATCGGAATTTGCGTGACCGAACAAAACCCCATTGGAGGTGTTATGCACCAGTCGTGAACGAGCATCAATGCAGCTCATTTCTGCGCGGGTTTGCATGGAAAGTCACATAAGCATTAATCCTTGAATCAAAAGCTTATGCCCCAATCACGGCAGGATAATCTGTCATATTATATGTGCATATATTTTATATTAACTTACATTTCAATATTGTTCTTTGATATTGCCCGTCCATTTGATCTTTGTCCTAACACGATTGCTCTGTTGCATAGATGTCAAATCTTTTGAACACCGTAAGTTTATATTTTCGGTCTAAGATTAATTTCCTCGAGAAACGTGATTTACATTCACTAATTTAAATAAAAATTCTGTACCAGACCTGCTGGATATGCATTACCGGGGATTTGGGCAAGGAGCAAATACACCACAACAATATATGACCGTATCAAATCGATATGAACTGTACATTTCTCACTAAGAGCGCCGTAGATATTGAGGATAAACCTTATAGATTGTGTCACACCACAAGGACAACACATAAGCAGGCAGACGCAAAGCATATTTCCTCCCCGTAAGCTGTTATTATCTAAAGTAGGCAAATACGTTACCAGCACTATTGCAAATCCGGGCTGTATACATAATCGATACACAATCTGCGGATTCGTCAAAATATTTAGCCAATATAGCAGCCAAAAACACAACCTCAGTACAATTTGACACAAAACAATATTGCACTAATAGCTTGGTAAATGCCCCAACCCTAACTGAAATAAAAGTCGATGATACTGATGATTTCTGTCCTGTCACTTACACTCAGCATTCAAGCTGAATACGATGGTTTGTATAAACATTTATCATACCTTGTGAAGAAGTCGAGCATCTAATTCAGATAGGCCACCTAAATTGGTCAAGGTAACATCGACACTGGGCATGATGATTTTCCATAGTTAGTTAGGCAGTTAGGCAGGTAGGTAGGTAGATAAATAGGTAGGTAGATAGGTAGGTAGGTAGGTAGGTAGGTAGGTAGGTAGTGTGTAGGTAGGTAGGTAGGTAGGTAGGTAGGTAGATAGGTAGGTAGGTAGGTAGGTAGGTAGGTAGGTAGGTAGGTAGGTAGGTAGGTAGGTAGGTAGGTAGGTAGGGTAGGTAGGTAGGTAGGTAGGTAGGTAGGTAGGTAGGTAGGTAGGTAGTAGGTAGATAGGTAGGTAGGTAGGTAGGTAGGTAGGTAGGTAGGTAGGTAGGTAGGTAGGTAGGTAGGGTAGGTAGGTAGGTAGGTAGGTCGGTCGGTAGGTAGGTAGGTCGGTCGGTCGGTAGGTAGGTAGGTAGGTCGGTCGGTAGGTAGGTAGGTAGGTAGGTCGGTAGGTCGGTCGGTCGGTCGGTCGGTAGGGTCGGTCGTAGGTAGGTCGGTAGGTAGTCGTAGTAGTAGGTAGGTAGGTCGGTAGGGTAGGTAGGGTAGGTCGGTAGGTCGGTAGGTAGGTAGGTCGGTAGGTAGGTCGGTAGGTAGGTCGGTAGGTAGGTAGGTAGGTAGGTAGGTAGGTCGGTAGGTAGGTCGGTAGGTCGGTAGGTAGGTCGGTCGGTAGGTAGGTAGTCGGTAGGTCGGTCGGTAGGTCGGTAGGTAGGTCGGTAGGTAGGGTCGGTAGGGTAGGTAGGTAGGTAGGTCGGTCGGTCGTCGGTCGGTAGGTCGGTCGGTCGGTCGGTCGGTCGGTCGGTCGGTCGTCGGTCGGTCGGTCGGTAGGTAGGTAGGTCGGTCGGTAGGTCGGTCGGTAGGTAGGTAGGTCGGTAGGTAGGTAGGTAGGTAGGTAGGTCGGTAGGTAGGTCGGTAGGTAGGTAGGTAGGTAGGTAGGTAGGTAGTAGGGTAGGTCGGTCGGTCGGTCGGTCGGTCGGTAGGTAGGTCGGTAGGTCGGTCGGTCGGTCGGTCGGTCGGTAGGTAGGTAGGTCGGTAGGTAGGTCGGTAGGTAGTAGTAGGTCGGTAGGTAGGTCGGTAGGTAGGTAGGTAGGTAGGTAGGTAGGTAGGTAGGTAGGTAGGTAGGTAGGTAGGTAGGTAGGTAGGTAGGTAGGTAGGTAGGTAGGTAGTAGTAGGTAGGTAGGTAGGTAGGTAGGTCGGTAGGTAGGTAGGTCGGTAGGTAGGTAGGTAGGTAGGTAGGTAGGTAGGTAGGTAGGTAGGTAGGTAGGTAGGTAGGTAGGTAGGTAGGTAGGTAGGTAGGTAGGTAGGAAGGTAGGTTGGTAGGTAGGTAGGTATATATATATATATATATATATATACTTATAATTGCTACCATTTTGTACAATATCCATATATACCACCAATTTGGGTTTTTTGTCCAAAACACATCATGCCAATTACAAATCATTATTAAATGATGTTATCATAGTTCAATGATAATTTGCAGGAACAAATTAGGTTCATCTTTATAAATATTATAGTGGGAGAGAATATATATATTTTGGTAAAAAAAGGCGGTTCAAAAAGGTCAGGCACCATGGTCATGCAAAACATCAACCATATTGTTACATACTACATATGCGACCAATTTGACTATCATTGAATAATAATCGATTTGGACAACCATATCGCTGACTAACCTTCGAAATACGCCGCCGATGGAAATCAAGCTATCTTAACATACGCAAATATCTGCAGCGGCAAACTTGACAAATTGTGGCAGCGTGCGATGAAAATATATATTTTTCAAATTTTGTGGAAAGTTGCAAGATGTTCTTGAAAATTGTTCTCAGTGTTGTCCAGACATTGATTTGGCAAGTTGTCCATAGTTGGTACAAACATATTGGAAATAAATAGGGAAAAAAGTGTTTTTAATCAAGCAACAAATTGGTTGCATGGTAAAACTATACAAATTTCAAAATAAGGTCCGGAATTCAAAATGATTGCTTAAATCAGTACAACTTCAGTGAATCCAACCTCAAAACGAATATTTCCAGTGGTTGGGCCCTTATTTAGTATCAAGGTTTAGCAAAAACGGCATCGAGTACAGTAATTCAAACATTTCTTGCACAAATAGATAAGATGCGTCTAATCTCGGATTGAGCTTCATCATATCTTGCCATTCTCCATTACATGTGAATAACTTGTTCAAGGACAGCTATGATAAACTTGTACATATTAATATGGCTAACACATATACTTGATTTCATAACGATGGAGTGTTATGAGACTGAGAAAACCGTCCAATCCCATTAGCCAAACGTAAAGTTAGCATCATCAATTGTTATCGATGGTAATAGTGTGATTTAAATTTGCCTGTACAATATTTGTGCTTATAACGCAATAGTGCGGTTCACAATAGCACTGTTCGGCATATATGTATGGTGAATAAAACCCCACTCAAACGCGAGTTCGGACAGAATATATACATGTCTGCAAATGATATTATCATGTTACAAAGTTATCGATATGTTTCCTCGCACATAGGTTTCAGGTTAGCTTTATATATCAATTTCGAATTAAACTTTGGGGAAAGCCCTTAATCGCTCATAGTTATTATGTGAAAATGTTCAATTGACATGGTACATAATAATGTACTGTCGCTATGGTAAATTGAATTAATCAATGTGTTTGATGAAGTAGCTTTAAATTTCGGCATCTTGTTTAGAAAAAAAGTCCATAAAAAGACATTACTAAATAAAACATCTAAAATATATGCCCTTCGAATATGCCTGATTTTCTCAGAATAGCTCAAAAACATAAGTTTGCAGCACATGTGTCAACTCGTCGTTAAGCTCGAGGATGTAGCTTCGTATATACACGGTGTCTGATGGCAATACCTCATTTTGACAAAGATGGGCTCCGCACCTTATCATGATTCCTGATCAAAAAACGTTGTAGTGTTACCGACCATCTTTGCTAATACTATCGAACCCAAACAGTATTTGCGCCAGCCTTGTCACGTAATATCGAATGCATCAAAGCCGTATTGATTAAAAGATGTGTTGTGTGACTGAATGCAGAAAGTCTACCAGGATTTGATACGTACCCAAAACATCTGGGATTTAGAGGCGATAGTGTAAACCTCAAACCTAAAAAAGCAAAGAACTCCTCAAAGCGGTACTAGTAAATTAGCAGGCAAACAATGGAAGGCTATATCTTACAGCATAAAGAGGCATTAACAAGAGGCGACTTCGCGGTTCTAACGCACTGTATTATATCAGTTGTTGCAAAATTGATTAGCATACCGTATCCATGCTTATTATGAACCTTAGTGTAATGGCAGAATTAAACAAAAACCACGATGAGGTCAACTTTAACACTACAAGCGCCTCTCAGAAACCAACATGAGATGCAACACTTTTATTTGGCTATACAAATATATATAACATGGATATATCAGAGAGATATATATATATATAGAAATCAAACAGAGAAAGATATATATATTATATAGATATCTTTGGGGAGAGATATATATATATATATATATATAGAGTATATATTTAGAGATATAGGCATTATGAGAGGCGACTTCGCGATATTACACGCACTGTATTATAGTGAGCAAGATAGATATAGAGATGCTATATATAGTTAGTGAGAAGGGGAGAGAGAAGGATAGAGACGAGAGAGAGAGGAGAGAGACAGAGAAAGACAGAGCAGCTAGCGAGCGAGCAATCGAGCGAGCGAGCTATCTATCTAGAGAGCTATCTAGCGAGAGCTAGCGATCTAGCTAGCTAGCTATCTATCGAGCTAGCTAGAGAGCTAGCTATCTATCTATCTAGCTATCTAGCGATCTAGCTAGCGAGCGAGCGAGCGAGCGAGAGCGATCTATCTATCTAGCGAGCTATCTAGCTAGCGAGCGAGCGAGCGAGCGAGCGAGCGAGCGAGCGAGCGAGCGAGCGATCGAGCTAGCGAGCTAGCGAGCTATCGAGCGAGCGAGCGAGCGAGCGAGCTAGCGAGCGAGCGAGCGAGCGAGCGATCTATCTATCTATCTATCTATCTAGCTATCGAGCGAGCGAGCGAGCTATCTAGCGAGCGAGCGATCTAGCGATCTATCTATCTATCGATCTAGCTAGCTATCTATCTAGCTAGCGAGCTATCTATCTAGCTAGCTATCTATCTATCTATCTATATATATATATCTATATGTATGTATATATATATATATATATACATATATATATATATACTATATAAATATATATATATATATATACTAGATATACTTATAAATATATATATATATATATATATATGTATATATATATATATAATATATATATATATATATATATATATATGCATATATATATATATATATATTTATATATATATATATATATATATATATATATATATATATATATATATATATATATATATATATATATATATATATATATATATATATATATATTTACGTATGGCGGGAGAGGTAGATGTTTAATCAATGCATCAAAATGGCTGTTAGTACGAGCGAAGCGGCCTCGTGTAGTAGTAGGTCTTATACGAGTTCCGATAAATGAGTTGAAGGCCTAAACATATTCAGATAATCGGTTGTCCGTGGCTTTAGCCTTGCAAACCAGGAGATATGTGACGCGATTGGGGGCTGAAATTAGACTCACATAGTCCAATGATCTAATGAATGGCCTGCATTAATTTATCAATTGATAAACATCCTGTCTGCAAAGTGTTGAACATAAAAACCATAAAGTGGAAGGTATTAGAAGCTCTCAGACTACTACAGCGATGTACGGACACAGTGCTAAAATCAAATGGACACCAGAACATAGGCGGCGATAAACATCAACGCAGGATGAAAGTGCAATAATGAGCGACTGGCGAGAAGCACTAAAGCCGCATCACAACGACGAAATTCATGTGTTACATATCGGCAACACTTATTTACATGTATGGGAAGACACAAACATTCAACATCCTACATAATGAACGAGTTATAAATTTTCTGCCACAACTGCAAACTGAACATAATAAACTTGGCATATTTGTTTATAATATTAACCAAACAATACGTTGTGCCAGCCGCAGAGTTAACAATTCGAGGCTAAATAACACCCAATTCAATCGTTAATGTCCAATTTATTAATAAATATATGCGTTTTACATTGCTTTCACAGAACGTTTATATAAGGGTGAAAATAGTGTTTGATATTTGTATTTGGCAATAATAGATGGACTTAAATCACAATCTTAACGTTTATTTTCGATAAAATTTATTACATTTATCGATCATAGTAAATTAAAATACATTGTTACAAATCGAATAGCATAAAATATGATTCGTTACAGCCATTTGCATCTATTCTAGTTACCGTTTTACGCCTCGCTACAATATGTGAAAACGAAAGCAATTATTCAGAACAGTGTCGAAAATTGTGCGATCCCAATTCAGCAATACGTACAATAATACTCCATCCAGGTCAGATGAGATATTTCTTCATACAGCGCAACACATATTACAATTTGGTATAAAAACCACAGTTTGATTCGCAAAGCAGAGATAAGAGACATTAGGTACTGCCATCACGCGAACATTAAGTCTACTACAATCGGAAGTAAGTGACCCTCTAAAAGCATGGTATAGCAAACCATGTGATCGCCAGTTTGAACAATGTCCCTAACTATTCATACGACTTACACAGCGTACATCCAATGAATTTGCACGCATGCAAATATGATTAATATGGTTCGTTAAAATGCCACAGTAGCATATGCTTTCACGCACTTGTACGCGAGATATTTCTCCACCGCTACGAGGATTGTGCAGTATTCCCCATAGCTGAAGTCACGCACTTAACAAAAGGATGCGCTGTCGGTTGCGGTTTTTGATAACCACTTAGCCTATCGTCTTATATGGTGACAGAGCATTTCCAGATGGGGGGAACGGGCCCTATGTCTGTCTTGCTTGTGCTGATCTCTAGTTGCCTCTCTACTATGAGGAATATGCCAGGGAAGACTACCAATGTGCATCTCCAAACGAAATTGACGATTGTTCATATCAATACCACAAACTAAGGATTCAGAGGAAACACAAGACGCAAGGAACCATTCGCAGATTATATATATATATCATATATTCACCACACATACATATTTATATTGATATATATATATATATATATATATATATATATATATATATATATATATATATATATATATATATATATATATATATATATATATATATATAAATATATTCTTGTAAATATATATAATATACATGCATATATGAAATATATAAATATATATAAACATGCATATAGAGATATATACATATATATATATGGAAATAAATACTTATATATATTTATATGTGCATATATGCATATATATATAAATATGTACGTTCAATAATATAGCTTTTCGTGGTGAACAACATTCAATTTATAATATCAAAACTTTTTGCTGTCTGTGACATGAATGGAACTATGTTACACTCTATTTTGATATATACCAATTGGAACAGAATTTGGGTCCAGATAAATTAAGTAGTTAATAATAGTATAACTGCCTAGATTTTCGCATTAACAGACTGGTCCAAGTGACAACATGAATATTTTTTTACCCGATACAACTAAATACGAAGAAGAGTTTTTGTATTCATATGTCAAAGTTTGCCCGTTATTTGGTCTGTTGAACTCATGTTGCTTAAAATATTATATATTTGTATGATTTCAGTACCAATATGAAATCATATAGAAATAGTTATTATGTCAACGATTAATCACAGACACTCATTTAGATAAAAGCGACGATGATACGACAAATTATGATTATGACGATGACGATAGTACAGGAAATTACGACAATGGCGACACGTCCCAATAACAAACGTCCATCGCAATATCCTTTAAAACCTTGTTGGCAGCCATCACAACGTCCAAGTACGATTTATCTACACCGAGTACCCTCTTGAACAGTCTCACGTTAAATGGGCGATCGCTTATATAAGCCTATCTGTTACGGCAATTCATTCACGCATGTATATTTGTCTTATTGACATATTCCTCTCCCTGGCGACTATAAACTGCCACCGTCGAGCCGCAGCATGTGCGTAAGCAGAGATGAAATAGCCTTCTTAATGCTAATTGTACCTATGCTCTGACGAAATTATGGAAGTTCACGTGAGCTAAGTCACCGGCATCAACTATATTGATTAGCTTATGAAAGAATGTGATGACGACCCAATATATCTATGATACAAACAGCGAAACGTATTCGGTATGCACAACGTTTCGCAGTCTTTGACTTGGATGATATGAGCCAAGCTCATTTCGGTAGAATGCCGCACTAAATATCACCTACTTCAAATTGGGTAATGCGAGTTGATTGTAATATTATGCTGTGCTGCCGGAAATTGGATATGTTTTTAAAGGCTGCAAAGATGTAGGTTAAGTGTACGCACTCAATTCACATCAAGTTATTATCCGTGGTTATATAAAACGTCTGCGGGAGCGCACCTGATGCATAACAACTCTCTTTGTGCAAATCATGCCATTTTTATACGTAAGTTATGTCGGATGTTTATGCTGATGCAACCAGAATGGTAACAGCAGCATTTGACTAAAATAGCCTCCAGAAGGCTGCAAATGACATCCGAGGCCGACAATTGAGCTCCTACAGCGTTCATAATAGGTGTATGAAATCATGTCATTCCATAGTTAGGTTTTACTTAGTGTAGGATTTTGTGCTAATGCGAAGGTTATGCAACATGCAAGATATCACCCATGATTGATTTATATCACGAGTAAGTAACCAAGGTCACTTAAAGAACATCGGAAATTCCTTACTCAATAAACTCTTTTCACGCTAAAAGCATGTACTGTTTTTTCCGCTATTCTGACATAATTTGCAGCTAGGAATGATTACTTTGAAATCCTCCGCTGGTCGAGAGCTTGCTTGTGAATAGATGCCTAATATGCATCCGCATGCAGTTTATATTTCGATATAGGTAAAGGCACGTTATACTAGTATATCCTTGGTCGAATACACTGCTGCTGACTTTAATACTTACCCTGTAAAGGGTTTAGCGTAGTTGAACATGAATCAAATAAATAATGTAAGGAGGTTTAGGCCACAGCGCATAACTTGTTAGCTAAATGAACATGTGATCAACATATACTGCCCTTTAATGCACCAACAATATGACAATATTTACCGTTTTAATATATACATTTATATATATGGAAAAATCAACGAACAGGACATACATGTGAACAGCTCATGGCGGAAAGTGTGCGCAGTTGAATGAAGTATTGAGATAAAGGAGCTTACATTGCCAAGAATTATGAGACATCCGATACCCAGTCACTTTCATGGAGACCAGTAAACCTTGTTAAAATCAACAAAAGCATATTTGCACCATATATCAATAACACTGATATTGCGTGCGACAGTTGTGTTTGTCTATGAGTTTGATTGCTCCAGCTCGCCACGGCTCAATGGTACGCGGATTTATATTGAATTACAAAGAAGATTTTCTGCAACCATGATAATATGTTTGACGGTTAGAAAAGGCAGCACATGTTTTGTTATCTTCATTCAGAGGCAACATAGAAAATCTGGAGTGCTGGGCAACATTCCAACATATGACGTCATGAGCATTCTCATCACATCCATCATCCATCACCTTTGAAGGCACCGAAACGCGATAATGCTCACTCTCTTACTTGGGATCAATAAACATGCACAGAACATAGAATTCTAAAGCATAAGAGAATGTAAATGTGTCGATGGGTGATTTATGCTGAGGTTAACAACATTTGGTCAGATGTGAATGTTGCATAAACAGGTAAGGGTATCGCGTACCAGTGACAAGGTTGCGTTAAAGGATTGGTCACAGTGGTATGACCATGGTGTAGGAATATAGTCGATATATGCATTTGAACATATCCGGAAAAGGTGCGAACAATATACCAAAAAGATGACAATGCGATAAATGCTGAACAAATACGGTACTGTTCCCTCGCTTAGACTCTGTATCTACGTTTAAAATTTTAGTCGGGAAATAGTAGCACAATTGTAAGGATCCAGAAGTCGAAATTTTACTTAACGTTATCATTAATATACCGCTGTTCGATCAGAGTAGGAATAGAGTATGGAATTAAGATAAGGATCGTCAAACACGAATCGACTGTCTTAAAGACGACAACATTTTCGACTTCAGTGCAGAACAATCATGATTGTAGAAATAGGTTGTGGAAAGCCATTTTGATTGTTGTTCAGCAATATATTTTCCGAACAACACGGCGTGCACAAAAACCCTGCGTAATAATATATCTGCATGGCGAAGGATACCAATGAGCCATTGGATAGCATTACTGTAAAATATGCCGGTGTTTATCATCCATCATAAAACCTTGCAAAAGCGATTAGCAAGAGACTGCCGGGCCAAGATATGTCATATGAATAATCCGAGGTTTCATAACGGCGACAATGTACATGGCCATTTGTCTTAATTAAGTTAGCGATATGAGAGACCGCGCTCCCTATGCATAATAATTATAACAGGTACAGTCGTAGTGTATGGCATGCCAAAGTAAAATAAAGCGATACAGCAATATTGATATATTGTATAAAATATAAAGGCAACACATATACTGTATTACCTTGGTTAGCATTGAGCCATATAATGGACAGAATATCTATCGATCATAACATACATTCCATATTTGGCTGTCATAGCTGCTGCTCTGTGATTGTACTGTTAAATCGCCAGGTTGAGCAAATATCAGATGAATTGATACCGTTGCGAAATCAGCGTAAATGCTAATCTAGCAATGATGCTTCGGTGACTTAACAGCTCAGTTTTAATCGAAAAATAAAATGTCAGCAACGCCACACCAGGCTACCATGTTAACCGATATCAACTCGTCGCAAAAAGTGACGGAAAACCCTTCAATATCACCATTACCATGACACGATTGCCAAGTATCAGAATATTAGCAATTAGACGACCTCCTTACGGAATTGCATTTCCATGGCTGACAAATTATCAGTTGGGTTATAGTGCGAGATTACTGTGACATTAATAGTAACATTGGCTGTGCTAAACTATCCAAGAGAATATAATTTTCTCATTACTACACAAATGCCATCACTTATACGTGTAAGTTATTCTCTCTAATGATGACAGGAAATGCCACTGAAATCACTTGAAAAGTGCTACCGACGATTTCAATTAAACAAGTTCTTCATCAGTGAAAATGCGCGGGCAACGCTAAAACAATAACAAGATTAGTATATTTTCCGACCAGAGATGCAGCACAACAACTACCGGGCATAACGCATATTCGTTGGGACCCACCAGAGATCATCTATCAGCATACACATTCATCCACAAGCCCCGTGATATAAGTTGTTGTAAAGCTCTAGTTACTATATATATATATATATATATATATATATATATATATATATATATATATATATATATATAGATATATATATATATATATATATATCTATATATATCTATATATATCTCTATATATATATCTCTATATATATATCTCTAGATATATAGATATATATATATCTATATATATATATATATATATATCTCTATCTATCTATATCTCTCTCTATCTATCTCTCTATATATATCTCTCTATCTATCTATCTCTCTATCTCTCTCTCTATATATATATATATATATATTAGCACAAACGCGACCTTCAGTGGACAAACCGCCAATCTTTCGTAGACTTTGGTCCACGAAAGGATATACCAGTATGTCCACATAAAGTCAACGCACATTTTCGTCCAAAATAATTTAAAATATTTTGGTTTGACCATTTGAATGTGATAGTCTAGTCTTAGTAACGTACACAGATAAACTTTCACGCGTGATTTCTTTGGATTTTGAATATAATAGCGAAATAAAATTTTAAGAACTAACCATTCGTTGACATAACCTGCAAACCTCAATTTCTTCCATACAACCATATACACTTCGATCCCAATATCCGAAATAATGTTTAATCATGTGTGTTGGATATGTTTATTTGAAAAATGAAGATATTTGATTTATTTTTCCATTTCATTACCGAAAAACTCTATTTTTCTCCTTATTCATTAATCTACAACATTGAATTAGATCGCAAAATGATACCAGTGGTCTATAATGATCACATCTCCAACAAATATTATGTTTCTAATCCATGGTGACTGAAAATGATTTAAATATTTCGGTATTCCGCAAATATTCAAAAATATATATGGGCACGAAAGGTTGGATTTATACGCATAAATTAATGTCTTGACCTTTCGTGGACGACCTTTCGAGGACCAAAAGTATATACCAGCAATAAAAAGTGACAAAAATTTTTTTATTCGCTTTAAACTATTTAATTGTATCAATTAAAAGATGCCGAACAAATAATTGATAATTTATGATAGCAAAAATGTACTTTAAAAATTTGTCCACGAATGGTTGGAGTCAACAAATGGTTGTAATGGTCAGTATATATATATATATATATATATATATATATATATATATATATATATATATATATATATATATATATATATATATATATATATATATATATATATATATATATATATATATATATATATATATATATCTATATATATATATATATATATATATATATATATATATATATATATATATATATCTATATATATATATCTCTATATATATATATATATAATAACCCAGGCAATAACTGTAGAGATCATTGCTATCTCATAAACCACTAGGGGCATGTTTAAGCATTTCAAAAGTACGGGTAACTATCACCATACACAAATAGTATATGACCCATTCCCTACAAAGATTCGTCGCGTTCTTTGATATTGCCCATCCATTTTATCTTCGTCCTAACACGATTGCTCTATTGCGTAGATGCCAAATCTATTGACCACCGTACGTTTGTACATTTGGTCGAGCATTAATAAATGCCGTACCAGACCTGCTGGATATGCATATCAAATATGACTATCACTTGCGTGTTAACACAGAATATTCATTGTCCAATATTTTGTACACAAGTTGTTTGTCAAAGTTTCTGCATGCATAAGTTAACCATAATTTCATTTATCTGTAGCGCGAGAGTACCTATCCGACCATGGTATCTAAAATATCGATCGTATAAAATCGATCTTACTGTACATTCTCCTGTAAAAACGCCTTAGACATTGAGGATTAACCTTATAGATTGTGTGACACAACAAAGTCCCCAAAATAAGCACGCAGAGGCAAAGCATCTTTGGAAGCCCCATACGTTGCCGGCACTATTGCTAATCGGGGCTGTATACATAATCGATACACAATCTGCGGAATCGTCAAAACATTTAGCCAATTTAGCAGCCACAAATACAACCTCAGTACAATTTGACACACACAAAATATAGCACTAAGAGCTTAGTAACTGTCCCAACCCCTACTGTAATAAAAGTCGATGATGCAGATGATTCTTGTCTTGCTACTTACACTCAGCATTTATGCTAACAGCGATTGTTTGTATGATTATTTATTAAACCTTGGGAAATAGTCGATCATCTGGTCACCTAAAGTGTTCAAAGGCTCATACCATTGACACTGGGCATGACGATTTGGCATTGCAAAGTATGCATTACAAGTTGCCACGATCCATTTACATAACTAATAATGCTGCATCATAATGCAGATAACGCAAGCATCGTGGCATGACAAATGATGATATACCACATTGACCAACATTGAATCAAATTAGAGTGGAATATCAATCGATATAAATTGCAAATCTAAGAGAGAAATCCATGGATCGACAACAATGTATTAATAAAGTGTAAGGGAATAAAACCATGCCAACACTGACATCTGATGTCGCTGCAAATATGTGTGAGGGTTTGAAGTAATTATTGCCACTCCCCGCCCCCATCGTCCCTATACACACATCTTTTCGTACTCTCGTCGTGTTGTTACGCCATTGACCATGTTCGATACATTTAACACATTTATTCAGTGAGACAGCGCCTTTATGTAGTTAATAAATGAAGCAGAAACAAGAGGACAAATTGACCATGATTGATATGTCGAATGGCAGGCACATTATTCTTGATTAAGCCTGTACACCAATTGCTCAAGACGTCAGCACCAATCCATATCTCCACGTGGAGCTGCAAGCCAAAGTGACAATTGTGGCGTTTACAAGAAAGTGGCAAAGATGACAATATTCCTTAGATATTGCTGCTTTACCATAAGTCGTTGTGGCCTAAGAGAACTTGAAATAATATTATATGTGCCAGATCTATCGAACATTATGTAGCCTTTCAATTGAGATGCTATGCGTAAATCTATACAACGGAATATAAGATGATTGCAGCGTTTATAGGAAATTCATCGTTGAAGACCCGGCAATATAACAATATTAGTGGATTGTAATTTAGCCATATTTGGTCAGGTTACCTGATATTTCCGAGTGTTTTATTGCAACAAAGTAAGTACAACTGACATAACGCTTTGGCCATGTGTCGTAGCAATAGCGCGAGACATGATTTAACGCAGGTCATCGCGTCTATAATTAGTAAACGGGGTCACGTAAATGCAGTAGATCTCGCCGAGGTCATGGGCTACTCTTGAGCTTGTGTAGTGATGACGTAATTTTAATAACGAAATCGAACACTTCACGCAGAGCCCTAATGATTTCTAGTTTTTGATTGCTCAACAATATCATTATCTTACAGGGCTCAGACGAGGCTTAATGGGATTCCATGAAGGTAGGTAGATAGAAAGGTAGGTAGGTAGGTAGGTAAGTAGGTAGGTAGGTAGGTAGGTAGGTAGGTAGGTAGGTAGGTAGGTAGGTAGGTAGGTAGGTAGGTAGGTAGGTAGGTAGGTAGGTAGGTAGGTAGGTAGGTAGGTAGGTAGGTAGGTAGGTAGGTAGGTAGGTAGGTAGGTAGGTAGGTAGGTAGGTAGGTAGGTAGTTAGGTAGGTAGGTAGGTAGGTAGGTAGGTAGGTAGGTAGGTAGGTAGGTAGGTAGGTAGGTAGGTAGGTAGGTAGGTAGGTAGGTAGGTAGGTAGGTAGGTAGGTAGGTAGGTAGGTAGGTAGGTAGGTAGGTAGGTAGGTAGGTAGGTAGGTAGGTAGGTAGGTAGGTAGGTAGGTAGGTAGGTAGGTAGGTGGGCCATTTAAAGGATAGCTAGGTATAAGCGTTGTCGTCACGTATTGGTTGATATACTGAATAACATTCAGAATGTGAACCCGCTATGCTCCACAAGAAACTGACATCCCACAAGTACGCAATTGCGGATTACATCTATCGGATTACATCTATCTGTTAGTTGCGTTTAAGCAAGACCCAAGGGGCGATTGGTGCCTGTATCTGATGGAAACGAGGCACGACATCGTCTGTATGGCTATTTAGTGCAGATGAGCATTACAGCAAACCATGTGAGGCTGCAAAATAATTGCACTCGCAGAATGATGCAAGGCGAACCAAGACAATTTCCTGCTTTTGCCAAAGCGATCACATCAGAACAATATGGATTGTAAAGATTATCTTGCTACGATTGAATTGAGGTTTTGAATGATACTGTAACGACTGTCAAGCCATTCGTTGTTAAACACCAGCAGATTTCACATCCTGATGGTCTTCTGCAGTTACTCACTATTATATAATTAAGCAAATACTCCCAACTGCACGGATTACTCAAGCATCAAGATTCTATTCGTCGTTTGCCCTGACTGTCTACTTTCTTAAACAATAGACATTTTTTTGCAGATGAGGTCAGTAGAAACACAACCGATCGTGAAGTTGCTGTAAATTATCTGCTACAAAGCACGGCACCATTTCTTTCTAATTTAATCGTCACTCGAAATGCATCTCTTGGACTATATATTGATAACCTGTACTATATCATACCGTTACTGATGATTAACCTAAGTTCAGACTCGTAGCTAGTTTCGCAGCTGCGAATTCGCACAAGCAATGAGCTACGTTTAGGCCGAGGAGGCGTTTTATTCGTACTGATATGATATACGGGTTCATAATACAGGAAGACTCGTGTCATTCAGCTGCAGGACACTAAGAGACATTCGGACACTGATGTCTCCATCATCGTTACTGCAAACTGCTGATTTCACCTTGCGGAGGGTCACTCAGCTGCATCTTCTGTCTGAAGGCCACATGAGCAAGCATTACTTGTCCCGAGGATTAAACACCGATATATTGACATTGTCTAAGAGTTTGTGCGAGTGCAATTATCCTCCATATTACTTATTGTGAATTACATTTCGGCCTCTTGTTGTTGATGTGTACACCGCTACAATTCCGACGCTTTAGATTGAGGTCAGTTTGATGGTATGACAGCGGTACACATGACATTCCACCATCGCTGTTGATCGATCAATCTCGCAGAAATAGCTGTGGATCAGGTGGTAAGGAGACAAACGGACTGTGAAGAAGCTGGTGAGATGACAGATGGCCATGACAACCATATACAGATGCTTCACAAAACATTGGGCCGTTTCCATCGCTTATGTGTTTTATGGTAAATAGGTTAGAGGTAACCCATTGATACTTGTGGCTAAAATCATATATTCATAGATATTCTACAATTGACAAAATATGGTAGAGTTTCGTGAATATTTCACTTACTGTGTTTGATAAATAACTATTCAATACACTTGATATGGTAACCTTAGCTTTTGAATCTGGCCCCAATTTGTAAGAAAATAGATTCGATTCCATGTGGTATTATTACTTATTCGAAAATATGCTCCGTGCAATACGTTATTTTATCGCTCAATGAACTAGCAGGATATGTGGCGACTCACCGTAATGTATGAGGGTAATGCTTCCTATGCTGTTGCAATGATGCATGCCAACACCTTTTCACTGAACGTAATCCTGGGGATTTGGATGGGAAAATGATGTACATCATTCGTCACAGCGCATAAACTATATATGGTCTTCATGTACTGTGTATGGTCTTCATAGACATGATACCATTATAGACGATTTTGCGTACCTCCTTCCCCCTCAGTCTTTCCGTTTCGAAGCACGAGGCAATTTTTTGTCTTTTGAAAGGCTACAAGATAATATGACTAGTTAATTAATACACATGATTTAGTTGTGAATTGATTCTTTGACATGTATGGTATATTACAGTTGCATCGATATATTTTCCTCAACAATTGTTTTTTAGCTTGCTTTGTTAACTTTAAGGGTGGTCAATAATATTTAATATATCTTTGCTTTTCAATCTTCGTCCTGTTGGAGTTTAAATGTTTTTGACAGTTTGTTCCGCAAATTAATGCATTCACACGTAAACTTACCGTGTTGCTAGTTTTGCGATAAACCTCGAACAAGGAGACACAAGGCGTGTGCGTAGTATTCAGCCTAAACTGTTGCTTATTTTCGCCTCGAAACATGCGCGTTTGACAATCCGCAAGGTGAAATCAGCATAATATTTCAATATTTAACTATTATCGTGTTGTATTAGCTGTGGTGCAAAAAAAAATTTACGTTGTGAAATGATAGCAAAACCATTCTGATCCGCTTTTTATACATCCTATTTTATCTATTTTATATCTCCTACATCGAGGTTATATCCGATATGAACAGATGACGAGATCAATAAATTAGTATTTATGACGGACAAATCGGACCCTACAATCCCTAGACACCAATATTTGTTATTGGATGGATCATCAATGCTACCCTGGAGACAAGACCACTTTTAGCGTAGATCAAACCCTCCAAATGCGCAGTATATAAGACAGCCGGTGTGTTTCACGCGATATCTTCTCATAAAGCGCGATGCCAAATATCCTAAAGCTAAATCGATTACAAATAGAGACTCCCATATCCAGCCATCGTGTTGAACACAATATTTGGCGTAGTTCTACTAGAGGATTTGTGTCACTGAAACAAATCATGCGTACGGTCAGCTATTTTCAGTACACTATTTGTCATGTAATTGAATTTTACATCTAACAGTCTTGGCGTTGTTGTGGACTTGCCAAATGGAATTAACCTCTGTTGCTGCTATGGCAGATATTTTCTATGTAACTTTCAATGACTTGTGATACATCCTTTGCACAGACCCAGATAATAAGAGAACCATAATGTTACTTTCATAACTGGACTGTGGACATATTCAGGTTCAGGTTACTTTGTTGAATTGATACTAATGATAAAAATCATTGTCCATTGTTCTCTCGACTGCACAAAAATTCATGAAATGTTCCTCGTTAACTACACATCGCAATTAATCGATTACATGTATCGACTTACTCCGCGGTCCGTATGTTGCGCTTTACGCGTTGATCGATAATTGCTTTGCTGAAGCTGTTATTTGTTTGCATTATAATTTTAAGAAAGTCATATACACTACGTGCGTTTCGTAACATTTTGCAATTTCATCGATTACAAACATCGACATTTACCGCAGCTTGAATGTTGCGTTTTCTAGCGTATATTGAATTTTGTTTTGTTAAAGCTGTTCTTCGTTTGCATTTAAATCTAGAGGTAGTCATATACACTGCAAACACTGAGCTTATAGCGTTACAAGGCGTTCGTTACCTAAATAGCATTCGATGTCTTGCTTGTTGTTTCATCCTTAACATCATCGCGGCGAAAAATCCTTCAAGTAATTTATTAGTGACCGTACGGAAAATCGAGGGATCTGAAATTTTTCTATCCGTCAAATGTTGCCGCTTTATGTGATATAAATTGTAAACAAATTACAACGAGTAATCAGACTGTTTTTAGGTTATACTGACAGAACAGCCACTATCCATTCTTTGCTCAGCCTTGACTGCGTGATTTATAGATCGCTCAAAATCTATGAGAAGTTATCGTGCAGCATAAACTTGATCATGATTGGTATTAACTCAATGTTAATGCATTACAGTGCCTAGCGAAATCGACACTTATGATAAGACGATGTAATTGCTTCTTCCTTTCGTATTCTTTTCCAGATATCTTATATAAAACAAACTGTTATAACACGTCAATGAATTCCTGCTTTAGTAGCATATGTAATGTGCAAGTTACATAAACGGGCGAAACATCAAAAACCCATCATCAAATAAGCTTTTCGGTCAACGCAACACTATAAGTGATATATTTAGTGGATTTGCAGGCCCTATTAATTATAAGGCAAGTATTATTTGAGTGTTGATACCGTGCTAAAGTGATACTTTATTTTCGAAGTACTATGATCGCGTAATGCATACGCAAACCTCGTTGTCGTCGTATTTGATTTCCGTTTTATTTTACGCGCATGATGCAAATAATCCGCTGAAATATGCATCGTTCTTTCCTTTTTTTGTACTTATACGTCTTGGCAAATGTTGCCGTAATGTGGCTTGTTATGGTGCTTTGACACCCACCTGACACACATCACTGGCAGCAACTGTAGAACATGCATCAACAAATTTGCATTCTCAGTCATTGGGTGCCTTAATGGCAGTGTTATTTGCTAAGAATAAAGTGATGTCATGAAAAAAAATAAGATATAAGTTTGTTTTGCAGTTACTACTAATAGCACATGCACACCAATTGTCTTTAACATTTAGCAGTTTAGGCTGGTTTTGGATGTATAATGAGACGACTGATACAATAGAAGCTAGGTGAAGAGTTGAAGAGGCGCAATATATATATATATATATATATATATATATATATATATATATATATATATATATATATATATATATATATATATATATATATATATATATATATATATATACATATAATATATATATATATATATATATATATATATATATATATTAAATCAAAACATCACAGATTATCACTCTTACGAATAGCTCAGTTGACATGAGGGATCATTCAGAAACAACCCTCGATATCCCCACAACATATTCAGTCAACGTCAGTTTGATAGCAGAACGTTTCTCGACCTAGGATGCATGTTTGGCTAAAGGTTTTACGATGTGCACAATGAACACGAAATCCTATGAGATGACATCAATACACAATATACTTAAGGACGAAAGGTGGGAGTTGCTGTAGATCGCAAGTTTCGCCAGTTGCCTCCAATTCAATGTTTTACCCTCTCATCTAGCCGAGCATCATAAAACATGACACAAGCACAGGATAATTAGTTTATCGGTAATGCAATAAAACCTGTCAAACTATCCCATACACAACCTTTGCAGGGTTATGTCCGTTGTCTGTGGTTTTTTTTAAAGCATTTTGTTGTTTTGCCATTTTAGCGAGCAGAAAAGCAAAGTTGATTGAGTAGGATGGCATCATCACCCGAGTAGCATAGTTTTATCAAGAGAGTATTGTAATATATACTACTGCCAATGTGAACAAGGTTGGACCACTTTACTAATTCTTGCGCCTACACTTTAGAGTCAGACATCTAGAGTGTTGGCGTTGGATTTTCGATATTGTATAACAAATATTAGACAACAGGCAACTAAATCGTACCCTGAGCTGATGTCTTCAACTAAGAATTACATACATCTTATGCATTTGTAGATTTATTGATGACTGACTTTATCGTTTCGGTTTGTTTTGCATGTAGATCCACCCGAGGTTGCCTTTATACATAGCTGGGATAATGCTGTAAATAGACTTTATATAGCTATCACGGTAAGATGACTATTAAAGCAGGCCCGGAGAGATTGGGGAGCGATTAAACTTGTATAATAGCGCTGATCAGATCGGACATTCCATCTTACTGCTGACGAGATTACATCAGAATCACAGGGATGGAATCGTCTTGTTTAATAGCATTGTTACAACCATTCTGGAAGTTCTTGATAATGCATCGTCACTGATTAGTTAATTCGAAAAACATACCATTGTAAAAGGTCCGCAGGATAATAAGATTAACGGTTATAAATCTGTCAGCAGCAGCTCTCGACTGCGTGGATCAAAGTATCCTACTTGATAGATAGTCCACCCTATTAGACGCCCCGGATAGTAAAGGGTTGGCCTGCTTATTATCTTTTCTCAAGAAAGCATAAATGTCATCAGTTGCGCTGATATCAAACCGATCTTCAATACAAGATTAATACAACAGCGGAAATACTTAGTCATTTCCAGGCTAAATTACTTATTTCTTGCATTTACTTGTAGCTTGATTTACGAATGTAGCAAGACTCACCGCATTCACCTATATCGGCAACGCACTGGAAGTTCAAATGCGCATTTATGTTGAATCGAACATAACAGCTAAACAGAGCACGAAAGACAAACCTGTAGAGCATGATTTGTCCATTTCCTGCACCTTGTCTGCATGCAAAAAACCCCCACAAAATAGCACTTTGTGTGGCCGGATGCTGCTAGGTTTTTACCGAGATGGTATTGCGTTTCACTTTTGATACTGAACTGTCAAGCGTTTATTTAGACAGGAGGCAAAGCATTCTTGTCCGAAATTTGCACCAGCTTCGAAATCATTCATCATAATTTTGTGTTAAGGAAGTTAATATACTACAAAACACGAACGCATCATAAATTCAATACATGAACTATCGTGTCAATAAATCGGTCAAAGCAAGCGTCAAATTATTGAATCAAATAGCATTTAATTGCCTTTGAAATACAGACAGCGCAAAAATAGAAAGCAACAGCTTTTGCAAAAAAGCATGCAACAGTTTGCACATATTATTTTTTTGTCACTTTCTACAAACAAATAATCTAAATATCATTCTCTTACTCCGATCGCTATTCCAAACACTTTATATATATGGACAGACCGAGCAGATCGATTCAATTGGCTATCACTGTTGCGGTTTACTGTGTGATTATTGCATGACACAATTTCCTCGGCGATATCGCAAGTTTGCATCTCATCGAGACGGCAACATTCCAATTCATATCCTATAATATTACTCCTGCAGATTTGTTTTATTCAATATCCGACTTTAGTGGTCACTCCGTTAGCATTCGTATAATACCAATGTATTGATGATATGCATACTTTACAATGTACTATCATCAGAGAGCCCAAATGATCTGACAAATGGCGCTAGTTCAAAAAAATATCCGTGGAGACGTTCATCGGTACATTGTTGTATCTGCTCTTTGTGAATACGTTATGTGAGCATTGCACTAATAACAAGATCATGCGATAAGCGATTACTATAGGGATAGTTGCTTTTAAACGAATTTGGTCAATGGCAAAGTTGAGATTCAAGGTGAATGGCATATCGGGATGTTCGTTATAAGATAGCTGCTGAACATTGGTTCTGTGAGTGCACTGTCTAGTGTGATCAACTATAAATACGTTTCATTCAGCGTAATTACAATGTTGTCTTGCCATAATTGTATATAGCAGAGCATATGAACAAATGTGTAACAATCTTGATTCCTTAATCCAAGGCTGCATGCAATTTGCAAATTTAATATTTTGAGACCACAACGCAATTTCTTTTTATCCACTGAGAGATACTACCTACCGACGTGTCTTTTTGTCTTACGTGGATTGATCCCCGTTAGAGTGCTGTGATGTGGCTCTTAGGGAGCATAGGTATGCATAGTTAATCTTATGCCTTCAAGGGAACTTGATCGTATTTGCTGCTGGACCACCTTTAATATATGCCCAATGATACATTGGAGGCAAATATAGCGGCAGCATAGTATTGCGTCAAACCTACACTAGGTAAGCAGATTAATCCGTTAAACATTAACTTCACACCGATTATATGCAATAGGTTATACGTGAACACAATATATATATATATATATATATATATATATATATATATATATATATATATATATATATATATATATATATTTTATATATTTATATAGATATATATACATATACATATATATATATATATATATATATATATATATATATATATATATATGTATGTGTGTGTGTGTGTGTGTGTGTGTGTGTGTGTGTGTGTGTGTGTGTGTGTGTATACTTTAGGTCCTCTAAAGGTCGTCCACGAATGGTCAATTTACTAATTTATGCGTACAAATCCAACCTTTCGTGCCCATATGTGTTTGCGTATATTTGCGGAATACAGAAATTTTTAAAAAATTTTCGGTTATTATGGATCAGAATTATAATATTGGTTGTGAATATGATCATAGAGGGCCATTGGCAGCGTGTAGCGAACTTATTCAAAGTTTTAAATAGACGAATAATGGGAAAAAAAAGTGTTACGGTGTTAAAGTTTAAAAAAAAAAATTATCAAATCTTTAAAAACTTAAAATTAATATAATCTACGCTCATGTTTCAACATTATTTGACCATTTAGGACAAATTATATATGGTTGTAAGGAAGATATTGTGATTATCGGGTATTGTCAGCGAATGGTAAGTGGTTAAAATTTGATTTCGTTATAAATCAAAAATTCTCAGAAATCATTCCGAAAAGATTATCGTTGTACGTTATAAAGAATAGACTATCATATTATAGTGGTCAAACCGAAACATTTGCAAGCATTTTTAAAGAAAAAGTGGATTGACCTTATGTGGACATTGTGGGTATATCCTTTCGTGGACCCAAGTCTGCAAAAGGTTAGCGTTTGTCCACAAAAGATCGGGTTCGTGCTAATATATATATATATATATATATATATATATATATATATATATATATATATATATAT
Organism: Urechis unicinctus; assembly: GCA_034190875.2. NCBI lineage: Eukaryota > Metazoa > Annelida > Polychaeta > Xenopneusta > Urechidae > Urechis > Urechis unicinctus. Next base: position 84,368,953 of record CM067353.1, read on the forward strand.
ATATATATATATATATATATATATATATATATATATATATATATATATATATATATATATATATATATATATATATATATATATATATATATATATATATATATATGTAGAAGTTTACGCATATATATATACATATACATAGTTGGAATTCTTAATTTATGTCAAATAGAACATAAAGTAAGTAGTTACAGTAAGAAAGTTTTTAATTCCATACACAAAGAGGGATATTAGTGCATCTAATGATGGATCTGATGATGACTTCAGTTCACATCCTGGCTGGTAGATGAACTGCTCTTTGAGATATTGTTGTGATGATGTCGAGTGCAGCGCTTCATAATTCATTAAGATGTCTTGCTCACTCACGCAAGCATGTCTTGCTTTAGGTAACCTGTAATCGCACTTGTCGGACAATCCAGGAAATAATCCACTGTTGAAATCAATGGATGTTATTGCTAAGGCATCATGTTTCACTAATTCCCGCAAATGCGCAATCCGCATTAGATAGTAGATACTGAACTCTGAACTTAGGCTTGATTTCATCACCGATTGTCAATAGCAGTTCCTGGAACTGCTTTGAATTCATTCCGGTTTTTACCATCCACTATCTTTTTGCATCATTCATTTGAAGCTTGTTATAGACCATCCATAATCTCAACCCATCGGACCTCAAATGAGTTCCTTCTTTTTAGAATTTACATGTAAGGCCGATTGTTTGCTCCAGACGATGAAGTTAGAAAAAAAATACTTAGATCCATCTAAAGCGCACCATTACCCAAATGAAGCTTCTGGTCCGATTTGACTTTGATGAGCAATGTCTCAGTGATGAATCCGATAAGGTTTGCTGATTAAAGAATATATTGATGCTCATTTATAATTAGAATAACAATGACTAACAGGGATCGCACAAATGGTCCACGGTGAAAATTATTAGTGCAAATTGTACTGCAAAAAAGCACCGACCTATTACAGGTTATGTCAATTGCAATCACGGACTGTCTGAGTCGATATCTAATTCGATTGCACTGTACGTCTCGCTAGTGAAGCGTATAGGAACAAATTCTTCGTTACCAATCGGCGGAAATGAGTCTGATGACTAAAAAGAAATTTTAATAAAGCGTTATATGTATTTAACGTCGGATAATAATGTAAAATCACAAAACTACAGACTGGACATTAACGCATAAATATGCCAAATATATTAAACCCATTCAGCATACTGACAGAGTTCATTAATACCAGATATACACACACACACAGATATATATATATATATATATATATATATATATATATATATATATATATATATATAGATATATATAGATATATATATATATAGATATATATATATATATAATGACATATATATATATATATATATGTATATATATAAATATATTTATATATATATATATTAAGTATATGTAGTATATTTATATGTATATATATATCAATATATATAAATATATTAGTATATAAATACCTTCATTTCAATTCATATAAATATTTATATCTTAAATTATATTTATATAAACTAAAGCAAAAACATATATATGTATAAATACTTATATATTAATATATTTAATTGATAAATTGATAAAAATATATATTTGTATATATATAATTTGTACATATGTATATTTATACATATATAAATATATACATACATTAATATGTATGTTATATATATGTACACACACTCGCATATAAATTTAAATATATATATGAATTTATATATATATATATGTAAATATAAATATATATACATAAATATATATATACATGCATATATAATTACATATTTATGTGATTATATATATGCATATATATATATATTTATGTATATATATATATATATAAGTATAGAGATATATATATATATATATTTATATATATATGCATATATATTTACATATATATATGATTATATATATATATGCAAGTATATATACACATATATATAGATATATAAATATAGAAATATATATATATTTATATTTATATATATATAAATATATACAGATATATATATATATATATAGGTATATATATATATGTATGTATATATATATAAATATATATATATATATATAGAGATAGATAGAGAGATAGATAGATAGATAGATAGATAGATAGATAGATAGATATATAGATCGATAGATAGATAGATAGATAGATAGATAGATAGATAGATAGATAGATAGATAGATAGATAACTGAAAGTGGTCCTTTTGCTAGATTTGACTAGCAAAAGGACCACCCGCACATTGCAAAAGGACCACAGTGGTCCTTTTGCAAGGTACGAGTGGTCCTTTTGTCATTGAAGTGGTCCTTTTGTCATATTGATGGTCCTTTTGTCAGAATTTATGGTGTTTTGTCTTATATTTATATTTATTTTCATCAGAATTTGATGATGGTCCTTTTGTCATATTATCGGTGTACTATGAAGGGGCATGTGTCGCAGGTTTTTTTTTCAGAATACTTCTTCAATATGTTGCGAGCAGGTTTTCAAAGCACACACTTAAACCTATAGCACTAAACTCTTTATTTTCCCTTTATCCTTACAAAATATATACTTTGAAATAATGTATGGGAGCCAAGTAAATAGCGCAATTAATACATATCATGACTTAAGGAAGCTGAACAAAGAAAACTGTTCCACAAATCCATCACACGCGCTAGAGGAGCCTTATGCAAACTTCGTTTAGTATTGTAACACATGTTGTAGGCAATAAACACAGCATATGCTGTACCTGTAGATGTTGCAGACATATTGTAGACTGTGTATACTGCATAAACTATGCATGTAGCGGCTGTAGATACTATGTACACTACATACACTTCATATACAATGTTGAAGACATGTTGTATATGCAGTGTATACTTCACATACTATGCCTGTAGAGGTTGTAGACATAATGAAGACAGCATATACGGCATATAATATGCCTATAGTAGTTATAGGTGTGTTGTAGACTGCATATACTATGCCTGTAGTTGTTGTACACATGGTGTAAACATATATACAGGATATACTATGCCTGTAGATATTGTAGACATGTTGTAGACAGTGTATACTGCATACACTATGCCTGTAGTTCCTGTACATACGGTGTACACTACATACAATGCATATACAATGTTGTAGACATCTTGTAGACAGTGAATACTACATATACTATGCCTGTAGTTCCTGTACATACGGTGTACACTACATATACAATGCATATACAATGTTGTAGACATCTTGTAGACAGTGAATACTGCATATACTATGCCTGTAGTTGTTGTAGACAATGTTTAAACAAAATTTAACACTTATGCTGTGCCTGTAGATGTTGTAGACACAATGAAGACAGAACATAAGGCATAAACTATGCATGTAGTTAATGTACATATGGTGTAAACTATATATACTAGATATACTATGCCCGAGATGTTGTAGACATGTTGTAGACAGTGAATACAGCATACACTATGCCTGTAGTTCTTGTAGATACGGTGTACACTACATACACTGCATATAAAATGCTGTAGATATGATGTAGAAATTGAATACTGCATATATTATGGCTGTCGTTGTTGTGGGTGTTGTAGACAGCGTAACACTGCATATACAATGCATGCAATTGTTGTATACATGGTATAAACTATATACTAGATATACCATGGCTGTAGATGTTGTAGATATGTTGTAGACAGTGTATACTGCATACACTATGCCTGAAGTTCCTGTAGATATGGTGTACATTACATGCACTGTATATACAATATTGTAGACATGTGGTAGACAGTGAATACTGCATATACTATGCATGTAGTTGTTGTAGGTGTTGTAGGCAGCGTAACACAGCATATACTATGCCTGCAGTTGTTGTACACATGGTATAAACTATATATACTAGATAAACTATGCCTGTAGATGTTGTAGACATGTTGTAGACAGCATATACTGCATACACTATACCTGTAGTTCTTGTAGATACGGTGTACACTACATACACTGCAAATACAATACTATAGACATGTTTAAGACAGTGAATACTGCATATACTATGCCTGTAGTTGTTGTAAACATAATAAGGACAGAAAATGCGGCATATATTATGCCTGTAGTTGTTGTAGGTGTTGTAGACAGCGTAACACTTCATATACCATGCATGCAGTTGTTGTATACATGGTATAAACTATATATACTACATATACCATGGCTGTAGATGTTGTAGACATGTTTTAGACTATGTATACTGCATACACTATGCCTATAGTTCTTGTAGATACGGTGTACACTACATACAATGCACATACAATGTTGTAGACATGTTGTAGACAGTGAATACTGCATATACCATGCTTGCAATTGTTGCACACTTGGTATAAACTGTATATACTTGATATACTATGCATGTAGATGTTGTATACAAGATGTACACAGTGTATACTGCAGACGCTATGCCTGTAGTTCTTGTAGATACGGTGTACACTACATACAATGCATATACAATGTTGTAGACATGTTGTAGACAGTGAATACTGCATATACTATGCCTGTAGTTGTTGTAGACAGCGTAACACTACATACACTATGCCTGCAGTTGTTGTATACATGGTATAAACTATATATACTAGATATACCATGGCTGTAGATGTTGTAGACATGTTGTAGACAGTGTATACTGCATACACTATGCCTGAAGTTCTTGTAGATACGGTGTACACTACATACAATGCATATACGATGTTGTAGTCAGTGAATACTGCATATTCTATGCATGTAGTCGTTGTAGGTGTTGTAGACAGCGTAACACTGCATACACGATGCCTGCAATTGTTGTACACATGGTGTGAACTATATATACTAGATATACTATGCCTGTAGATGTTATTGACATGTTGTAGACAGTGTATACTGCATACACTATGCCTGTAGTTCTTGTAGATACGTTGTACACTACATACACTGCATATACAATGTTGTTGATATCTTGTAGACTGTGAATACTGTAAATACTATGCCTGTAGTTGTTTTAGACATTGTATAAACATCATTTACTACTTATGCTATGCCTTTAGATGTTGTAGACATAATGAAGACAGATAATACGTCATATACTATGCATGTAGTTGTTGTAGACAGTGCATACTGCATACACTATGCCTGTTGTTCTTTTAGATGCGTCGTATACTGCAAACACTGCATATACAATGTTGTAGACATGTTGTTGACGGCGAATACTGTGTATACCATTCCTCTAGTTGTAGTAGACATCGGATAAACAACATTTCTACTTATGCTATGCCTGTAGATGTTGTTGACATAATGAAGTCACAACATTAGGTATACTATGTCTGTAGTTGTTTTAGGTGTGTAGTAGACAGTGAACACTGCATATACTATGCCTGCAGTTATTATGCGCATGGTGTAGTTTATGTTTACTGGATATACTTTGCCTGTAGTGATTGTAGAATCGGTGTACACTACATACACTGCATAAACAATGTTGTAGACACGTTATTGACAGAGAATACTACATATACAATGCCTATAGCTGTTGTAGGTGTTGTAGACAGCGTAACACTGCATATACTATGCCTGCAGTTGTTGTACACATGGTATAAACTGTATATACAAGATATACTATGCCTGTAGATGTTGTAGACATGTTGTACACAGTGTACACTGCATACGCTATGCCTGTAGTTCTTGTAGATAGGGTGTACACTACATATAATGCATATACAATACTATAGACATGGTTTAGACAGTGAATACTGCATATACTATGCCTGTAGTTGCTGTAGACATAATAAGGACAGAAAATGCGGCATATACTATGCCTGTAGTTGTTGTAGGTGTTGTAGACAGCGTAACACTGCATATACTATGCATGCAGTTGTTGTATACATGGTATAAACTATATATACTAGATATATCATGACTGTAGATGATTTAGACATGTTGTAGACAGTGTATACTGCATACACTATACCTGTAGTTCATGTAGATACGGTGTACACTACATACACTGCATATACAATACTATAGACATGTTTTAGACACTGAATACTGCATATACTATGCCTGTAGTTGTTGTAGACATAATAAGGACAGAAAATGCGGCATATACAATGCCTGTAGGTGTTGTAGGTGTTGTAGACAGCGTAACACTTCATATACCATGCATGAAGTTGTTGTATACATGGTAAAAACTATATATACTAGATATACCATGGCTGTAGATGTTGTAGACATGTTGTAGACAGTGTATACTGCATACACTATGCCTGAAGTTCTTGTAGATACGGTGTACACTACATACACTGCATATACAATACTATAGACATGGTTTAGACAGTGAATACTGCATATACTATGCCTGTAGTTGTTTTAGACATAATAAGGACAGAAAATGCGGCATATTCTATGCCTGTAGTTGTTGTAGGTGTTGTAGACAGCGTAACACTGCATATACCATGCATGCAGTTGATGTATACATGGTATAAACTATATATACAAGATATACCATGCCTGTAGATAATATAGACATGTTGTAGACAGTGTATACTGCATACACTATGCCTGTTGTTCTTTTAGATGCGTCGTATACTGCAAACACTGCATATACAATGTTGTAGACATGTTGTTGACGGCGTATACTGTATATACCATTCCTCTAGTTGTAGTAGACATCGGATAAACAATATTTCTACTTATGCTATGCCTGTAGATGTTGTTGACACAATGAAGTCACAACATTAGGTATACTATGTCTGTAGTTGTTTTAGGTGTGTAGTAGACAGTGAACACTGCATATACTATGCCTGCAGTTATTATGCGCATAGTGTAGTTTATGTTTACTGGATATACTTTGCCTGTAGTGATTGTAGAATCGGTGTACACTACATACACTGCATAAACAATGTTGTAGACACGTTATTGAGAGAGAATACTACATAAACAATGCCTATAGCTGTTGTAGGTGTTGTAGACAGCGTAACACTGCATATACTATGCCTGCAGTAGTTGTACACATGGTATAAACTGTATATACTTGATATACTATGCATGTAGATGTTGTAGACATGTTGTACACAGTGTATACTGCAAACGCTATGCCTGTAGTTCTTGTAGATACGGTGTACACTACATACAATGCATATACAATGTTGTAGACATGTTGTAGACTGTGAATACTGCATATACTATGCATGTAGTCGTTGTAGGTGTTGTAGATAGCGTAACACTGCATACACGATGCCTGCAATTGTTGTACACATGGTGTGAACTATATATACTAGATATACTATGCCTGTAGATGTTATTGACATGTTGTAGACAGTGTATACTGCATACACTATGCCTGTAGTTCTTGTAGATACGGTGTACACTACATACACTGCATATACAATGTTGTTGATATCTTGTAGACTGTGAATACTGTATATACTATGCCTGTAGTTGTTTTAGACATTGTATAAACATCATTTACTACTTATGCTATGCCTTTAGATGTTGTAGACATAATGAAGACAGATAATACGTCATATACTATGCATGTAGTTGTTGTAGACATGTTGTAGACAGTGCATACTGCATACACTATGCCTGTTGTTCTTTTAGATGCGTCGTATACTGCAAACACTGCATATACAATGTTGTAGACATGTTGTTGACGGCGTATACTGTATATACCATTCCTCTAGTTGTAGTAGACATCGGATAAACAATATTTCTACTTATGCTATGCCTGTAGATGTTGTTGACACAATGAAGTCACAACATTAGGTATACTATGTCTGTAGTTGTTTTAGGTGTGTAGTAGACAGTGAACACTGCATATACTATGCCTGCAGTTATTATGCGCATAGTGTAGTTTATGTTTACTGGATATACTTTGCCTGTAGTGATTGTAGAATCGGTGTACACTACATACACTGCATAAACAATGTTGTAGACACGTTATTAAGAGAGAATACTACATATACAATGCCTATAGCTGTTGTAGGTGTTGTAGACAGCGTAACACTGCATATACTATGCTTGCAGTTGTTGTACACATGGTGTAAACAGTATATACTAGATATACTATGCATGTAGATGTTGTAGACATGTTTTAGACAGTGTATACTGCATACACTATGCCTGTAGTTCTTGTAGATACGGTGTACACTACATACAATGCATATACAATGTTGTAGACATGTTGTAGACAGTGAATACTGCATATACTATGCCTGCAGTAGTTGTACACATGGTATAAACTGTATATACTTGATATACTATGCATGTAGATGTTGTAGACATGTTGTACACAGTGTATACTGCATACGCTATGCCTGTAGTTCTTGTAGATACGGTGTACACTACATACACTGCATATACAATGTTGTAGACATGTTGTAGACAGTGAATACTGCATATACTATGCATGCAGTCGTTGTAGGTGTTGTAGATAGCGTAACACTGCATACACGATGCCTGCAATTGTTGTACACATGGTGTGAACTATATATACTAGATATACTATGCCTGTAGATGTTATTGACATGTTGTAGACAGTGTATACTGCATACACTATGCCTGTAGTTCTTGTAGATACGATGTACACTACATACACTGCATATACAATGTTGTTGATATTTTTGTAGACTGTGAATACTGTATATACTATGCCTGTAGTTGTTTTAGACATTGTATAAACATCATTTACTACTTATGCTATGCCTTTAGATGTTGTAGACATAATGAAGACAGATAATACGTCATATACTATGCATGTAGTTGTTGTAGACATGTTGTAGACAGTGCATACTGCATACACTATGCCTGTTGTTCTTTTAGATGCGTCGTATACTGCAAACACTGCATATACAATGTTGTAGACATGTTGTTGACGGCGAATACTGCATATACCATACCTCTAGTTGTAGTAGACATCGGATAAACAATATTTCTACTTATGCTATGCCTGTAGATGTTGTTGACACAATGAAGTCACAACATTAGGTATACTATGTCTGTAGTTGTTTTAGGTGTGTAGTAGACAGTGAACACTGCATATACTATGCCTGCAGTTATTATGCACATGGTGTAGTTTATGTTTACTGGATATACCTTTCCTGTAGTGATTGTAGAATCGGTGTACACTACATACACTGCATAAACAATGTTGTAGACACGTTATTGACAGAGAATACTACATATACAATGCCTATAGCTGTTGTAGGTGTTGTAGACAGCTTAACACAGCATATACTATGCCTGCAGTTGTTGTACACATGGTATAAACTGTATATACAAGATATACTATGCCTGTAGATGTTGTAGACATGTTGTACACAGTGTATACTGCATACGCTATGCCTGTAGTTCTTGTAGATAGGGTGTACACTACGTATAATGCATATACAATGTTGTCGACATGTTGTAGACAGTGAATACTGGATATACTATGCCTGCAGTTGTTGTATACATGGTATAAACTCTATATACTAGATATACTATGCCTGTAGATGTTGTGGACATGTTGTAGACAGTGTATACTGCATACACTATACCTGTAGTTCTTGTAGATACGGTGTACACTACATACACTGCATATACAATACTATAGACATGTTTTAGACAGTGAATACCGCATATACTATGCCTGTAGTTGTTGTAGACATAATAAGGACAGAAAATGCGGCATATACTATGCCTGTAGTTGTTGTAGGTGTTGTAGACAGCGTAACACTGCATATACCATGCATGCAGTTGTTGTATACATGGTATAAACTATATATACTAGATATACCATTCCTGTAGATGTTGTAGACATGTTGTAGACCGTGTATACTGCATACACTATGCCTGAAGTTCTTGTAGATACGGTGTACACTACATACACTGCATATACAATACTATAGACATGTTTTAGACAGTGAATACCGCATATACTATGCCTGTAGTTGTTGTAGACATAATAAGGACAGAAAATGCGGCATATACTATGCCTGTAGTTGTTGTAGGTGTTGTAGACAGCGTAACACTGCATATACCATGCATGCAGTTGTTGTATACATGGTATAAACTATATATACTAGATATACCATTCCTGTAGATGTTGTAGACATGTTGTAGACCGTGTATACTGCATACACTATGCCTGAAGTTCTTGTAGATACGGTGTACACTACATACACTGCATATACAATACTATAGACATGTTTTAGACACTGAATACTGCATATACTATGGCTGTAGTCTTTGTAGACATAATAAGGACAGAAAATGCGGCATATACTATGCCTGTAGTTGTTGTAGGTGTTGTAGACAGCGTAACACTTCATATACCATGCATGCAGTTGTTGTATACATGGTATAAACTATATATACTAGATATACCATGCCTTTAGATGTTGTAGACATGTTGTAGACAGTGTATACTGCATTCACTATGCCTGAAGTTCTTGTAGATACGGTGTACACTACATACACTGCATATACAATACTATAGACATGTTTTAGACAGTGAATACCGCACATACTATGCCTGTAGTTGTTGTAGACATAATAAGGACAGAAAATGCGGCATATACTATGCCTGTAGTTGTTGTAGGTGTTGTAGACAGCGTAACACTTCATATACCATGCATGCAGTTGTTGTATACATGGTATAAACTATATATATTAGATATACCATGCCTTTAGATGTTGTAGACATGTTGTAGACAGTGTATACTGCATACACTATGCCTGAAGTTCTTGTAGATACGGTGTACACTACATACACTGCATATACAATACTATAGACATGTTTTAGACAGTGAATACTGCATATACTATGCCTGTAGTTGCTGTAGACATAATAAGGACAGAAAATGCGGCATATACTATGCCTGTAGTTGTTGTAGGTGTTGTAGACAGCGTAACACTGCATATACTATGCATGCAGTTGTTGTATACATGGTATAAACTATATATACTAGATATACCATGACTGTAGATGATTTAGACATGTTGTAGACAGTGCATACTGCATACACTATGCCTGAAGTTCCTGTAGATATGGTGTACATTACATGCACTGTATATACAATATTGTAGAATGTGGTAGACAGTGAATACTGCATATACTATGCATGTAGTTGTTGTAGGTGTTGTAGGCAGCGTAACACTGCATATACTATGCCTGCAGTTGTTGTACACATGGTATAAACTATATACACTAGATAAACTATGCCTGTAGATGTTGTAGACAAGTTGTAGACAGTGTATACTGCAAGCACTATGCCTGTAGTTCTTGTAGTTACGGTGTACACTACATACACTGCAAATACAATGTTGTGAAAACATCTTGTAGACAGTGAATACTGTATATACTATGCCTGTAGTTGCTGTAGACATAATGAAGACAGAACATACGGCATATACTATGCCTGTAGTTGTTGTAGGTGTTGTAGACAGCGTAACACTGCATATACTATGCTTGCAGTTGTTGTACACATGGTGTAAACAGTATATATTAGATATACTATGCATGTAGATGTTGTAGACATGTTTTAGACATTGTATACTGCATACACTATGCCTGTAGTTCTTGTAGATACGGTGTACACTACATACAATGCATATACAATGTTGTAGACATGTTGTAGACAGTGAATACTGCATATACTATGCCTGCAGTTGTTGTACACATGGTATAAACTCTATATACTAGATATACTATGCCTGTAGATGTTGTAGATATGTTGTAGACAGTGTATACTGCATATACTATGCCTGTAGTTCTTGTAGATATGGTGTACACTACATACACTGCATATACAATTTTGTAGTCATTTTGTAGACAGTGAATACTGCATATACTATGCATATAGTTGATGTACATATGGTGTTGACTATTGATAGTGCATAGGCTTTGCCTGTACTTGTTGCATACATGTTGGTAGCAGTGTATACTTCCTATACTAATATATTTAGCATCAAAGATTTTATTGCCCCTATACCCATACACAATGTAAACATTGAAAACATGTATGAGAGCCAAGTAACAAAACTAATAGATGGAAGCCAAACAATTAAAACTCTGGCACCCACCTTCCCCACAAACACACAAATCCATCAATGCTTGAGAGAAGCTTTATTCAAAGTCATATTAGGGTTTAGATAATGCTACAGCTTGCCTTATTTTATCATTGTTCTTTCCATACAAACGATACATACCAATCAGTCTCCTTATCATATCTTTGTGAAATTGCTTGCCCCACTTTTGGTCTAACACTGTTTTCATCAACCCATTTTGCTCACAGAGTTTGTTGACACCAGCAATGGTACATTTTCCTCGTTTGAGGACATTGATGAATGATGAAGTGTATCTCCTCCAATGGAAGGGCTTTTCCAAGCACACTTGCTTCAACTGTTTCCTGTAACAGAAATAACAATTTTCTTTGTAAATGTTACAAAATCAATGACAGACAATCATTTAGTGCATTGACATACAATTGTTTGACAAACACATAACACTCAGGAATAAAAGCATTATTGTAATAACCATAACTTGTTGATATGCAGAAATTAGTTGGAGCATATATAGTAATTAGAACTTCAAATAATGTAAACGGCTTGCAAACTATATATAATGTTGCTGCTACGAAACAATCATTGTTACTAAGTGTCAATAACAGATTCAAAAGCTGAACATTTCATAAAACGCTCTTCCATTGTGCGGATATATTTATACAGTTCTTTGTAAAACCATTCACAATTTAGTCCGGAGATATTGCCTTACCACATTAAATGTGGCTTTTGAGGAAGTAGCCTGAATGGAGCTTTCTTCATAGGATGACAGGTCTGAACCGAGTATCGAGTTGTCTTGGAGGCTTTGTGATGAGTCTATTACATCATCCCGGTGATTCGAAGATTGCACCTCCATCTGAACCACAAAGATAAAGTCTCATGAAAACAAATTTAATCACATACATACATCATGTTATTCATAAAGAGTCATTTTATTAAGATAAGGAAAGCCTGGGTCATGCCAAGTGATTATGAAGGCAGTCCGAAAGTAACAGATATAACCTTTGGTGGTCTCTTCTCGGGCAACTTGAATTTGTGTTCGCAGCTTCTGAAGGTTGAATCCAGGGATGACTGCAATAATGCATTCCAATAACAGTCTTAAATCTTGATAATTTCAGTAAACAGCAATGACGCAAATAAATGAATGGAACTCAATAAGTGAGAATTTCAAGGTTCACACATGGATGTGTTGTAAATAATACACCTTGTTGTCTCAATCGAAAAGGGACATATAAATGCTTTTAACCAATGAAATTTTTTGTTAAAATACGATTACTGGTATGCAGGTGACAACTAAATGAGTTCTGCGAAGGCCATGGTAGCATATTTAGAGAAAGCAAACATATAAAACCATGTTCTATCAAAATGTGACCACAGACTGTTTCAGATCCCCTTTAATTACCACATCATTTATTCTTGCATATCTTATGATACCATTATAAAGTGTGCAGGTTTACCATTTTTGTGTAGAGCTTATCTTTGCCCCAACGTGCCCTTCCATGGTGTAACGATAGCAGGGCTGAATCTCATACCCAGAATTCTTGTCAAACATACGAAGGTATTTCATCACCTGAAGACAATGCAATAAAGTATTTACAATAGTAAATATGTATATTTACATCTTGTGAAGGAAAATATCAGCACATGTTGGCTATCATCTAATTACATGATCTTTGTAGAATGCATTCTGTGCTTTAGTCTTGGAGAGGAACAATACGCAGAGCGTCACCAGATGTCAGTTCATGATAGGTCTTGTGGAAATCCTGATGCAATTTAAAGCGTTCTACTGTATCTTTCCATTCTGCATGCCTGGCTTTCATGGGCCTAAACCTGTGAATAATATGGTTCATTGTTATTTAACTCTCAATTATTATAAAGCAAATAGATCAAATGCAAGGATATCTGAAAGTCATCCTAAGTATGCCCATGACATAATCAATTATATCATAAAATGTAGATATATTGATGACAGTTAAATCACACCTTGGGTTAATTTTATGAGTAGATATACCCAAGTATGGATCAAGCATTGTAGCAGTAGCCATGTCATCATTCTCGCACAATTCTTTGTTTGTCATTCCCGTGGATGGGGTGAATCCACTGCCTCCCCTGTTCCCACCACCCTCCATGATAATGCTGTAAACAAAATGATTAATCAGAATATAACATGCAATGATGACATCAACAGTATTTTAAACTGAATTTAAGACAAGTCATTTGAGAGAGGCATATATGTCAACCATATAATTATCACAAACTCCCCCTGAGACGCTTTGGAATAATATCTACCATGGTCAATGACATTGGCCTTCCACATGGAACAATAAAACATGGGAATGTTAATGATGTCGATGTTATCAAAACGTATTGGTAGGTGAGAAAAGCAAAGGAGCTCCGGTCATCACGACATAAAAACATGTGCTACAATGTTTACAATTCCTACAGTTCAGGACGTTTAGAATGCAGTTCCGGGGATAGTACCATCTCTGTACTTCTGCAAATCTGTGAATGTGATTTACTATATAAGCTGTTGATACAATTACCTGCTGTAAGGATCTGTAATGGATCCACAGGGGTCATAGTCATCATCAAAGGTATCATCAGTATCTGCCTCACCCGACTCTGCCTCCGTAACTAAAACAATTTAGCATTTTAATGGTAATAGAAATAATGAGTAGAACACTTCCAGTGTCTTGATGATCAAGTTTGTTGCTTTTAATAGTTACACTGCCACGTTAGTACACCAGAGGTGGTGTCAAGGATGATATAGGGTATACACTTAAAAGTATTAGTTATGCTAGATAAATCTTTAACCTTCGATAAGTCACTGTTACTGTAGCATTGTAATTACACAACACAAAACAAAAGTTAGAAACACAAAGATTAGATCAATACATGTTACTTTCAATACAACAAACAAAATATATGTTCAACATATAAAAAAATTTACAATTTGGTCCCGCTGTTGATTTTGGTTGCTAAAAAAAATCATGCGATTATTGAGTCTTTTCAGAACATGTTTACATACATTGCAACTGCTGATAATTTCTGTTCAGAATATTGGCATCTATACAACTTGTATTACAAGTACAGTGAGAAGCCTTACCTGGTAATTGTTCAGTAGCATTGGATGTCTTTTCAAAAGTTGTTGGTAGGAACTGCTCAGCTGCTACACAATAATCCAGTGTTATGTTGACTTCTTGCAAGTTATGCAGCACAATATGATAGCACAGTTTCTACAGGTATGTTGCTAACTTAGTCTATAGCATGTCTAAGATATCTACAGGCATGGTGCATGCAATATGCATGGTCTACACCATGTATGCAGACATTGTGCAGGTTTACCGGACCCGTCGGACATCCAGTAAACTTTTTTTGGGTCCGATAAAAATGTGATTGTTCACCGCTCCTTGGTCCGGTAATAAATTTTTATATAATATACATGCCAGTACCCCATCAAAAATGAAAATAAACCCAAGAATTCGCCGTTTCACATCTCTTCGTCTTTCTCCCAATATTTACAATTTTCGCCGGTTCGTTAGTCATTTGCCAGGCGACCTGACTACAGGTGATTCCGTGGTTGCAGGAAACGCAAAAGTTGATTTTACACGGATTTTAAAAAGTACAGCGTGGCCATATATGGTTGTCAAAACTTTGGTCCAGTAAAAAAAATCGAGGTCCAGTAAAGGTTGAAATTCCTTCACAATGTCTGTGTATGCAACATATACAAGCATAATAAATGCAGTATATTGTGTATGCCATGCCTGCAACATCTAGTCATGGTATATTTAAGATACAAAGTCACCATGTCTACAACATCTACAGGCATGAAAAAAGTAGCATATATAGCATACACCATGTCTAGAACATTATGGGAAAATTATGCAGTATATATACACCATGTTTACAACATCAAAAGGCTGTACAGGTATCCACTGTCTATTACATGACTACAGCATGCTAAGTTTGTCTACACTATGTCTGTAACTGACAGATAACAGAGGGGTGTATGCATACAGATGATACAGAGGTAGAGTATGACAGCCGACACTGGGGTCTAGGAACTGACTGACAGGTAACATATATATATACAGACTGACAGATAATATAGTGGTACATGCACACAGATGATATAGATATACATAATGATAGCTGACATAGAGGTACAGGTGATATAGAGGGACCCACAGACAGCTGAGACAGGGGTAAATGCGTACAGATGATACAGAGGTAGATTATGACAGCCGACACTAGGGTTCCAGTTTACATCGGACATAGACAGCTGACACTGGAGTACATATGTACAAATGAAGTTCTGGAACAGACTGACAGATAACATGGAGGAGCAGACTGAAAGCTGATCTAGAGGTGGGCACAGACAGCTGACACAGGAGAACATGCATACAGCAGATATAGAAGCACACACAGACAGTGCACGGACTGGTATAAATATTGACACTTACTGTACTCACTCGGGCTGGCGTCGTGGGACTACGCTACAGCAGTACAGGCAACAGATGTCGACTCAAATTTCGAAAGTACATGCGACCTGTTCAGTGCTCGCCAAACCCGTAGAACGAAGAACAGTCGAGGGCTAACGTGTCGTCACCTTCTCAGAATGTATGAGAACTATAATGCAACCTGCTTGAAATTTCCGACATTAATTGATAGTTGTGGCAGCGTAGCAGTAGCCTTGAGAATATCCTCTATCGTCGCGAGCTGAAGTCTGACTGATATCGCGAATAACAGCCTACACTGTGCGTTAAAATGTATCGAAGAAGCTGTACGTTTGTAAGGTAGATAGGAGTATTGATAAATGCAACTAACTTGGCAATTTAGAAGAATTTATGTTCAATTAACCCTGGAAACATTGATATTAGTTATTTGTTTCCAAACCAAGTAATAAAAAAACATGATTGGCCAGGTTGTGCTGGAGAAAAGGTCAACCCTAGTGTCATCTAGGGTTATCTCATAAGAGCAATTGACAGGAGAAAGGAAGTTAAATCTGCATCCTCATGCTGGCATCTTACATACTTCATAAGTTCTGATGGCTTTATCTCGCATATGAATGCTCTTAAAACATGTTCGAAGGCATAGCAAATATAGCAAAAGGACCATTCTACAGCAAGATTAAAAAATGCGCAAACTCGTAATTTTATTAAAACTACGCCAAACTAGACCGCTATAAACCGTAAATAGTTTAATTATTGTGTTAACATTCTTCCAAGAGCATTTTTACAAAGCATGAGTACAGATGTCAAAAGTTTTACATCAGTGACAACATTTGACCTAGGTGAAACCCAAGCTGCATACAAAGAGTAGAGTTCTGGACATATATTTTTCGTGATTGATAGACTGATAGCCTGGTACGTTCGGCGATTAGTGGTAGATAGCCTATATGTCACATGGTATCTACAGGTATCTGCGATCCTGCTTTAAGCAGCATTTAAGATCACAACAATACCATTGCATGACAAAAGGACCGTTTTTATTCACGCGTAATAAATAACGTCTGACACCTATCCACGCCCAAAATATAATGCGATACATCGAAAAGCTAAACCTTCTACACTAAATATAGGAATAAGGGAAGTATACGTTCATTATTAATAACTACACAAA
Source organism: Urechis unicinctus (assembly GCA_034190875.2). NCBI lineage: Eukaryota > Metazoa > Annelida > Polychaeta > Xenopneusta > Urechidae > Urechis > Urechis unicinctus. Next base: position 84,386,639 of record CM067353.1, read on the forward strand.
CTATCTATGTAGCCTTGCAAAAAGACCATTTCTAATTCAGGTACAGATAGATAGATAGATAGATAGATAGATAGATAGATAGATAGATAGATAGATAGATAGATAGATAGATAGATAGATAGATAGATAGATAGATAGATAGATAGATAGATAGATAGATAGATAGATAGATAGATAGATAGATAGATAGATAGATAGATAGATAGATAGATAGATAGATAGATAGATAGATAGATAGATAGATAGATAGATAGATAGATAGATAGATAGATAGATAGATAGATAGATAGATAGATAGATAGATAGATAGATAGATAGATAGATAGATAGATAGATAGATAGATAGATAGATAGATAGATAGATAGATAGATAGATAGATAGATAGATAGATAGATAGATAGATCGATAGATAGATAGATAGATAGATAGATAGATAGATAGATAGATAGATAGATAGATAGATAGATAGATAGATAGATAGATAGATAGATAGATAGATAGATAGATAGATAGATAGATAGATAGATAGATAGATAGATAGATAGATAGATAGATAGATAGATAGATAGATAGATAGATAGATAGATAGATAGATGTATATATTTATATACTTGTCATGACACATTTACAATCGCCTCGTCTTTTGCTCTTGGGCCACATACCCAAACATACGCATAAAGAAATGTTTCAAATGATCTACCATAAGTAGAGCAATGGCCAACTAAAAATCCCCAAGTATTGATAAAATCAACTGCGGCCTATCTACGTCTGGAGCAGTTAGATATATATATGGGACAGCGATTTTGTATATTGATTACTCTACGACTCGTATACGCTTAACGAGTCGGATTAGGTATCTATTTCTGATGTAAATATATCCCTAAAGTAGCTTTATCGGAGAGCGGATCTATGTTAGACGCATAGCTGCGCAAGTCAGACCTGGACACGTCCCCTTATAGCCACGGGATTATGATGTGTATTGAAGCCGGATAGCAATCAAGCTATCATATATAACCGCAGTAGCTACATCAATATGTGTATTAGCATGTCACGGCGATAATACCAATAGCCAGAATATATATGGGACAAATACAGCATCAATGTTGTGGTCAATTCCTTGTTTCGCATAGGGTGCCCCAAGTCATCTGACGTCCTATATGGGATCAGATATCCAGTTTCGTACGGGAAAGATATAACAAAAGCGACCATTTGCAGATTTCAAAAGTGATAGACTAACACGCCATTGCCATAGGTCTGTCAAGGGTATAATGCGCTTATACAGCCATTTGACCCGTACCAAAATACTTCAACTAAGTTACTTATCCTTCGCACCTCTTTTCCGTTTACGTGGTACAGTGTACTTGATATAGTACTGCTACATTCACTCGTGGATATTGAGCGCCTCTAAATGGTTTGTGGGACATAGGGCGCCGACTGGTAAAATAGCAACTTGCTAGTAAATTGCACAGATTGTATGTCGTATTATATAAATGCGGCATTTACAGTGCGATATATAAAATAATGGGTCACATCGATGTTATTGTTTGTCTCGCCGATATAACTAAGCGAAGCAAATGATAAATCAAGCTGACATGGAAGATTGCTGCAAAGACCCCTATGACACGAACGTTATGTCAATGTACAATGTCCTGGTTAAAGTCGATATCCACCCTAGAGACACGTTGAAATCCGTGCAAAATCGACCCCAGGAAGCAAATGAAATTATTATTTAAAAGAGCATCACTCTTTTAAAATGTATAGTAGAATATTGGGAGCATTCGACACCGACACAAAACGCCCAGCATCCAGTATCTGGTAAACCTCCATTGAAAAAAAAAATGTTCCAAAGACGTATGTTTACTTTCATTGTTGAAGGTCTTTACTCAAGTGTTATTATAGTGTTATTCAAGTGTCTGTATACCATACGTGTAGCGCATACTACGGCGCGTTTCTCCACAGTATTGTCAGGCATTGCCGCGTAGCCTGATCGGGCCAATGGGATGACATCGAGAAAACAATAGGTCGGTTGATGACAGGCAAGCGTTTATGTGAATCTTAGACAACTCTGGCTCCCCTATATAATTGTATTAGCCGCATGCATCTACACCGTTTTATCGGGAGGCTCAAATGTAAACGAGATAAGTTCATTGTATATGACCCTGCCTATTTGCATGATAGTTCATAATGTACATAAGACACTTGCGTGGCCGTCAAGCTAAACACAATCCCTTAACCGATCAGCCAGGTGAGATAAGGTATTTAGGCCAATTGATGCCTTGTGTGGTCTTCAATATATGCATGCAAATGACCTCCTATACACATCACAGGGATGAAAACTATAGTCAATAAACGTGCCGAGGGCTATCGTTCAGTGTCCATAACATTGAATACATTGACATTTCTGGTGCTAGCATGTCCTTTGGAGGTAATTTTGCGATAGAATACATCTATAGATGCGTGCTTGTCCCAGCCATCTTCGAGCACATCGTTAGTGGCTTTATTGTTTTTCATCGGTGTCTCATGGGTCCTTTTATCATCAAAGGGCAGGCAGTGGTACAAAGCAGGTCTGCAAACTAGGGAACGGCGACGGCATACGTTAATGAAACGCGGCCGATTAACGTATCGGAAAGGTAAGGGAGCAGCTCCCTTGGTAAACATCGAATACTTTTTATTGATGTAAATTACCGAAGCGTGTGCTACATCATATGCCCTCAAGTTATGATTTCCAAGCTTTGAACCTCGCATGTACATTGAAAATAAGAGTCTATTTATGTGTGTCCCTTTTTATTCAAGCACCAAGCTGCCTCTACTTACAATCGAATTATATAACAAGTCATTCGCAATTCGACTTCGTTCATTTCACATTGTTTTGTGATCATTTTGCATACATTGATAGCTGTGTATAATTCGTGAGCGCTATTGTATTCGAATGCTGAATACGTAGTCAATATTTATGCAAATAATTTCAATGATTCAATTTGCCATCTGTTAGCACCATACAACGCAGATTTAAGTATTTGTCAGTATTTTACTAGCGATGCCAAATTATGCGCTGAACCTGAGAGGTATCAATCATATTACTGAGATAAAGTAAAAAGCTTCTGATTATGTTGAAAGTATTTATATATAACGGCGTGTAACGCCCAGTTTATCAGGGATACTGACCCATTCAATAAATTACAGGAAGTATCAGGACAATTATAAAGAAGGTTTTTTTGAGAGACTTGCTTATCCTTTGCATATCGGTCACAACGTGATGCCATGTAGAGGGAATTCTCAGCCATATTGGAATTGTACAGGCGTAATATATATGCCTCTATGAGAATGCAACACGTATGATCTTATTAGTACGGCAGGCCAAGGTACACGAAGCAATCATAAGGGGTTCCCAAGTTCATATTGTGTTCGATTACAAACATCATCATAGCAAATCACCCTGTCAGTCGGGCCTCTCTTTTATTTTAAATAACTCGTTCTTCTTTAGCCAGAGATAAATACAACGCAGGGAAACAGCGTTATTGAAATGCAATCTTGTTTTGGATCACGACGATGCAAATTGTTGGTTAGCAATCGACCTCGACTAGAAATACATGCAACTTGTTTACATCAACATAAAGAAGTTCTATGCTAACAAAAATATATCTTAAGCTTATACCTTTTGCCCTATTCAACTGTCATATCCATCGAGGAACCTCATTATTTAGCTTGCTCTCAAACTGCCATTGGCAGGCCATCAATCAGTTAACTACATTTTACACGCCCACTCTCCGTGTAGTTTACATTTACCCATGGGCCCCGTCTCCTTCAATAACACCGCGTGTTAGCATCTAAACGACCCCGACAATCCCATGGAGCCAATCGTTCTCAAAACATGATATGATATTGCCGTATTACAAGAAATATACTCAAATACCGCGGCGACTTTTTCGAGTTCATAAACGCAACATGATGACGTTTTTACTTGCATGTTAATTAGTGAACAAGTTGTGCTGCAATATAATATGTATTTATATATGTGTGTACATATATGTATATATATATAATATATATATATATATATATATATATATATATATATATATAGATATATCATATATATGTATATATATATATATATATATCTATATATATATCTATATATATATATATATATATATATATATATATATATATATATATATATATATATATATATCTATATATATATATATATATATATATATATTATATATATGTGCAAAAGGCATGTGAAAATGGACGTGTTTGTACGCCGATGGCATTTTATTACAGCAGCTTAGCAACGGTCTCGTTTGGCTTTTATTAAGTCGAAACTAAAAATGGAAGTCGGGTAAAATGGGCGTAAGATCGATGGTCTGACAAAAGCAATTTGATGACAATTACGATGACGAGGCTCCAGAGGGCTCGATTAATATGGCGGGTGTATACGTTAAATGGGATTATTATTTCTACCTCCGCCCGATAACAGCCGACTTATTTAAGGTAAAATAGCAACACAACCAACTATAATCGGCGATGACAAATGTGATAGAATGCATCATGAACTAAGAAATTGTTGTTGAATGTTGCGCGCGGCTCGGCATATCAAGGAGATGTGACTATGCGACATTTCATCATAGAGACTGCTTTGCGCTATGATTTAAGTTATTTAAGCTGATAGTAATCCTCGTTTACACAGCATGCAGCAGGCGACTACTCGATTGCAGTTTCATTATTATTCAGTACCATTGTTGTGCTGGCGTTAGCAACATCGTGACGAATGATGCAGTTCAATGTGCTCAGCAGGCCACTAGTACAACATTGACGTTGGGCTGACGAAATAGCAGCTGAATATCAACGAATTGCTGCCCTTGTCAGATGTTTATACAGGTTCAGGAGTTCTTCGTGTCCACATATTGATAGGCGTGTAGCTTATTGGTCGCAATATCACTTACGGTTGCATCCAGCTGATACACATTTAAGAATGCCTGTACTCCGACACCATTTGACCCTCCTGCATCGGACTAATTATGTCTGTCCCTCCAAATTTACGTAGTCAAGTGTATAGTCGTGTAATCTCACTTATAAGCAGCATCGATATCAGCGCTCTGATAATAATGATGTATCCAAAGCTTACCTTCGTTGATATTGAGTGTATTATTTGCTCGTGTATTTCTGGAGTGATTGGATGTCATAGCATTCTGTTACTAACTAGGACAGAACATACAAGAACTAATGTAATGTTTTTTTGAATATAACGGATGATTGCTAATAACTACAATTATAACGTTTATGTCGTTTCACTGTGTGAATGATATATGGCATCAAGAATCTGACAGTGTGACAAACGTTGTTATCATGTGATAAAAGATATTGAATAGACATGTTTATGTCGGTTTTCATATAAGGCAGATTCAAAGTTGGATTAATAAAGCCGATTTATGCACGCGCGTACATGCTATACATTTGCCGTTTTGTTATGACAATAGATAAGACTGTATGTCAGCAAGCAATACTTCGTTTCGAAAGCGTTCCTATAGCATAAAATGTTATATATTTATATAAATGCACAACCTTCGTCTTCTAATTTTGCCCAGCCACGATTTTTACGGTTTCATTTACCCAGCATACTCTTTGGCGGTGAGTTTCTACAACCTCAAGAATATGTGCACAGTATATATTGTGAGATGTATGTTTCATGATTTACCAACTGATTAAAAGTTGCTTAACCGACATACTGCTTAACAATGGTGTTACGGTAGCGTTGCATATCTGATGGGTATGTGATGAGCATGTTGGTCAATTTTTGACAAATGGACTTTGAACCATTCATTATCTTTTATCTGCGCGGGCCTCTTACTATATATTTGGCAAATAGCCAGCGTAGAGCTGAGGACATGCAAAGTGCGGTGGCAGATGAATTAAACATAATTTAATCGCAGAATCCGCGAGTACGCCCATCCGCTACTCATGAACACCTGACCCAACCGGAGCATCGATGATATTTTAACGCTTCCTTGAATCGTCTTAGTACCCAATATATTGTCACTTCATATTGGCACTTTGGAATGCTTGCTATGTAATAAAGTACCCACAGTAGGATCAACACTATCCCTAATGCTAGGAGACACGATGGGAACTCGTTTAGAAGGGACTGAAACTGAATGAAGACACCGATGTGCTCCAGTAATTTAAAAGTATCCCTGAATGCAGAGTCTAGTTCGTGTATATTTAAGTCTTCCGTTGTTTGTCAATATATTTACTATTCTCTTCCAATGAGTCTTGTCATAGTTGGCTGGCAGAGTAACCCTGGTTTTAAAAACGTTGATAAAAATAAACTGGCAAGTTTTTGTTTATATAGCTGCCAGTTTATTCACAGTCAGTACGATGGCGTCAATCTTTAATAAGCACCAGAACATCATCTCTTGTTTGGCGTGTTATATTTGCCAATATTGGCATATACAATGGGCAACGAAACCGGTCACTCTTAACATGATTTACACCGTTGTAGTGTCATGCCATAATTTCGAACCATTTATGCCGCGCTTATGGTTATGATTTTTCCTTTTATGTCTAAACAATAGGAACGTCAAACACTAATAACACATTTTCAATTCACTCACATACCGTACGCTGAAACCTAATTGTAAATGCTATGAATCTCGTTGCGTTGATATTTGCACTAAGGGCTGCCATTAAATAGTAACACGTCATTAGGCCGACCACCGCATACACCTGATATAAAACACCAGTATAATTTAATGAATTTATTGCCATGCGATTTAAAGTTTATCATGAAAGCCTGCACGATATGAGAAGTTCAAAAGGGCACGTTTTAGTATTGGCTGAACAACTTATTTGAGGTGCGGATGGATTTAACAAAACACCACCGCTACGTTTACTGAAGAGCAATAGTCAAAAGAAATATTACTTGGTTTTAAAACGCGCTTATCATACAGTCATATAATCAGATTTGCATCAAGCAAAGTACCACATCGGCGGGAGAGGTAGATGTTTAATCATTGCACCAACATGACTGTTAGTAGGAGCGCAGTTGCCTCGTGTTGTAGTAGTTCTTATGCAAGTTCCGATAAATGATAAACACAACGGATAGTCATATTATCGGTCCGAGTGTTGTTCTTGGCTTTAACATTTCAGACCAGGAGATATGTGAAGCGATTGAAATTAGACTCACACAGTTCAGTGATCTAATGAGCGGCCTGTGTTAGTTGAACATTCGGTACAATAGACAGGTCTATTCCTGTGGTAGAGTATCGTAACAACGACAATTTTGCCGCATAATCTGCAGCTAGTTGAAGCAATACACGCGCATAAAATGTGGAGTTACACGAATCATCAAATGTTCATTTGCATTCGCCTGAAAGATATTGTCACCTCATTTTTACCAATTAGCAACGTGAGGTAACATGAGGCTGACTGTGTGTTGAAGTATACAAAGTAACAAAAATATCTCCTGCCGTGTAGGTATGACCAGTGATCATTGCTTGCTCACTGGCGTTGTGACTATTGTCTGTTGTTTATATGAATCAAACAACCACATAGCAGGCTCTGCGTTGAAACACTCAGTAACAAAAATACCTACTATAACTGCAACATTGATTGCTTCATCAGAAAGAAATACACCCAACAAAAGTTGTGATCTTGTTCGGTTTTGCATATTCTCAGATACATTTTCTCAATGAACCGATTACAGCTTATTCATGTTTTGGTAGCTAATGCTAAATGATTTTCTTTCCTCATTCTGACGGAATATGATCCGATTAACAAAGAAGTAATCATCTGCCAGGCAGACGTGAGTTGGTTCATGTTTGCACATTTTGTTGATATATGAGTTGCATAGGCTGACATAAATGTTATTATGTTTGTTAGGTTGCTGCTGGAAAGTTGCAAATGTGTATTCAGAACAAGACCGTGGGAGATGGCTTTCTATTATCTCCATAGTACATATACGCCCAAATCTGGCCTAAAATACAGATATTACGATCTGGCGGGTACGTATTTGGGACCACATATACATAGTGACAGTCAACACGACGATTATACATACCCTGTTAACAGAATATTTGCAATCTATTAGCAGCACGAATGAACGAAGCGGATAACTCGTTATAATGCAACTCACCGCTGCTTATTCTGAATACATTTGCTAACGGTAAGTATGGCTTTGCAGTTTACTATAATCTAAACTTGCCCTTGGCAGAGGGACCATCTGTTAGTGAGATCAGAACGTATAACATGCTGAGCGAGCTCGGGGAACTATGCGCTAATGTGGGAGAAATGCCAGTGCGGCTGCTTTATGATAATGTCAAGGTTACTAGCGATTGATTGATGCCTCAGACTAGAATTCTGAGCTGAACAACTGCTTTCATATTCACAGCATCTTTGTAATCCTACATGTGTTGCATGATATGTTTTACTTGATATAAACGAATGACCACCTTCAATTTTCTGAAAATAACTGTGATTGAGCACGTATTATTAGTCTCCGTTTCCTTGGCCTTCTCGTGCATCTGGGGATATGTATATTGCCTGAAATGTATTACTTGGTGGTTGATGGCTCACGGAAGGCTTATTCGTGGCAACTGCGTATTTGACATAGTTGCTGAAAGGTCAGCAATGCGCAATTCTGTGTAGACATGAAAAGAATTGTTATGGCACGTATGACAGATAATGCTCTGCTATCTTTACAATGCATATAGGTAGAACACATAATGCGACTTATGCGTAGTTTCGTCAAAAGCCACATTAGTTGAACTGTATCAAAGAGAATTACGCTCGATTGTAAGCATTTGATTCTCGATGCGCCATCGGCTACTGGTAAATAAGGTCATACCTAGTGCATGTATGCCAATTAATCCAAGTATGTGGCTACCTTTCTTTATACGAGTTGTTAACCCGGCTGCCCAAGACATAACTGTATTTAGTCAAGTAAACTATTTGACTATATATATCATATAAAACAGAGATGTGGCAATGAATAGATTGGCTTTGAGATTTATAGATATGGCAGTCTTATACAAAAACAGGCTGAGTGGCCGAAAGTGCATCAGCAATAGCTTAAGTCGCATCATAAATCTTCGCAATTCTCCCGCGATTAACTTGATCAATACCAATATCGTGCCAAAAATAATAGTTCGGAGCATATCCGTGGGAGCATTATATACATTAACTAATCCGAAAAATGACTAAAACGGCAAGCAGTCGATGAACAGAAATGATTTTAATGAAGATAATAGCGCCGATGCTGGTGATGCGAATTGTGCCTGATCAGTCGGAAAGTCTGTAACAACCTAGTCATTGTACCTTACATTTTCTAGTTAACTACAACTTGCGTACCATGTTTGCAAATGTATGCCTTTAATATGACTCTGTGTACATTATTAAATAAAGTTGTAGGACAATTTTTTATTACATCATTGCCATCGCCAACGTCTGATGTCTTTGAACCATAATGATTGCTGCTCACCCCTCTGGACATTTAACTTTTATGGCATGGAACTATGTTATAAACATGAGGTATACTGATATTAATTTAATGCCATCGTTCACACGCGATTTCAACTAGGCGAACCAATCATCCACCCGGAAGGAATAAATGAAGGATAGCTTGCAAATTTGGCACTGCTTACCTTAAAGTCATTCTTATTGTCACCGTCATAAATTTCGCGAACATATGGGTTTTTTTTTGTGTCCCAGTAGAGCTCATGCACTCAATAGGCTGCGTTAGTACATTATGGTAGAATACAAATAGCATAATAAAGAACTGTATCTGTCACTTTGACTCTGCAACCATCACCAGTTTCCTATAAGTACTAAGGGGTCGTATAACTTTTAGCATTACTGCGGCCACCCACTTAACAATCGGATATGCGGGCAGTTGTGGCGACAGAGCACCACTTAGCGGTATTGCCCTATATGATAACGGTGCGTTAACATGGACACGACGATCAATGTTTTTCCTAGCTTATAGTTGTCACTTGTTACCTATCGTCAAATACGCAAGTCATATACCAGACTGAAACCGCGAAGTGCAAAGAGGCAATGTGCAGTTGCATACCAAGTACTTGAATAATTCAGTGGAAGAGACTAACCTTATTTGTTGCGAGGATATTGACGAAAAGTTAAAAGCTTTGTCATTATCTAGGGAAAGTAAATCCTCACACTATTATTCTTTCCTGTGCTAATTACTGTCGTTCGGTTCTAATCACATGAACTTGATACTGTAGTTCCCCCTTTAAGCACGAGCTTAGCTAACCAATTCTCTACATAAAATACATGCCTATCACTTGCATTATCTACCATGAATACACGCCTATCAGTGAGGGGATTGCATCAATAACTACTACTCTTACCTCAAAGCGTGACACTCTTGAGTAGTTTCACCTGGTTGCAACAAAGATAAGTGACCATGGCAGCCTTATCATAAAGTTACTCACAGTTCCCATTGCGCATGACAGACATTGCTTTCAGCTGTGTTATGTGTAGACAAATCTTTGTGTAACTGGATTAACTCTTCATTGGCGTATATCATAGAACCGTATGTGTGGGCAATGCCCTTTGACCCCTCCCATGTATCTGCATTTATGGCATATTCACATATAAAACTGCCATGAAAGTTGAGCAAATAACGTGTTATTTACTGCATCTATTAGCGGTCGAGCTTGCTACTTTGATCTGCCTACAAGTCTTGAACAAATAGGAAAATCGTAAATATCGCTTGATTTTATCATGAGGCCATTAAATTTTATTCAGCAGAAATTACGCCTGTAATTACCCCATGCCTATGTACTGGATACTTAGCTAGTGCTTATAAACGAATAGATTTAACAGGCTACGCGTTTTGTTCAAGTGGTATATCGTCCCAAGATGACGGCTAGGCCAAATGCCCTGGCCGCAGAGTCCAAACGTCCTGACAGCACTCTATCCGGGAGAATGGTGCGAATGCTTCCAACGTACTGTATTATATCAGTTGCTGCAAAATCAATTAAATAGATCACTTTACCGCATCCTCGCTGTCCGATTATGAACCTGAGTATCATGGCAGAGTTAAAAAAACACCACGTTGAGGTCAACCGTGACATTACAAGCGCCCCATAGAATAAACATGGAGAGATAACATATACAGTACTTAGACGAATAAAGAAAGCTGAACTACAGCAACATATCACTGATTCTGTCAATTGAGAAGTCTCAGCGATTGACGTTCACCTGTGAGCGGTAATCGTAGTTTCCCTAGTGCACTTGTTCAATTGTTCGAATTGACCCACAACCAAACTAATCTTCGCATTTATCCATCGTGCCGGATCACAATCGACGTACGAAACACCCTCATTGACGTTGATTGCTGTCGAATCCCCTTCCCGTCATGCTTTAACATCTCATATGCGTAGTTCCATTGTAATTAAACCGACATGAGCACGCTATGCTTCCTTTTTTTGCCAAAATCAAATGTTAGCTGTTACAATGAGGATTTGCCATGACATCCCCATAATGGATGCGCCAAGTGATACAACTAAATGAGATTCAACATTAATAATAATGGGAAAGGGTAAAAAGCATCAGATTATGGTGATAATAATCGTATATCACAGAGTGTAACGTCCAGCATATCACAGATACTAACCCATACCTTAATCTACAGAAAGTATCAAGACAATAAAAACAAGTTCTTTTGAAAGACATGCTGTTCCCTCGCGTGACGGTCACAACGCTATATCCTCGCTGCCATGATGGGAATCCTCAATTAATTCGAAATGGTACAGGAGTAACATATCTGCCTCTACGAGAATGCTGCATGGATTTTTTCACTCAAGGCGTACTCTGGAAGAAAAGGCCAAGGAACACGATTCTGGGATACAATGTCATAAGGAACCATATGTCTTGACGGTTTGATTTTTTATCCGTTTTTGATACCAGAGGCGATACAGCACGTATTATCTTTTTAGTGCGATACGTCAAGGTACACGAAACTAATCATAAGGGGTTCCCCAGTTCATTTTGTGGTCGATTACAACAATCGTCATAGAAAAGCACCATGCCAATAGGGCCGCACTTTCAGTTTAAATTATTCTTTCTTTGATGTTGGTCAGAGGTAGATACAATGCGGGGAAACAGCATTATGTTTTTGATCACGATGATGCACATTGTCAGTTGGCAATCGGCATCGACTACAAGTACATGTAAAATGTTTACATCAACATAAAGCATTTCGATGTTCAAAAGTATATCTTAAGACTATTCCCCTTAGCCCTATTCACCTGTCACATCAATCAAGCCTATGGGAACCTCATTAGTTTTACTGCTCTTACACAAACGTCATTTCATCAATCATATAACTACATTTTACACAGATTACTCTTCGCTTAGTTTCCACTTTTCCGAGGGCCTTGTCTCTTTCAATAGTACCGGAAACTTGCATCAAAGCCGCCCCGGCAAGCCAATAGAGCCAATTGTTCAATTTGTTTCTTTATTAAATGTACATGATGTTTCCGTATGGTAGTAGGCAAAAGGAAAGAACATATAAGTTCATTCCACCGGACCACTATAACAGGAAATATACACAAATATCGGAGCTATTGCTCTAGTTCTTATATACAATATAATCTCTAATCTAACTGCATGTCAGGTAGCAAAAAAATAGTGCAGCAATAACACGAATATATATATATATATATATATATATATATATCTCTCTCTCTCTCTCTATATATATATATATATATATATATATATATATATATATATATATATATATATATATATATATATATATATATATATATATATATATATATATATACCAACTAGGCCTTTTTGGTTTTGCCCAGTCAGACGTCATGTAATATGCCGAAATATGATTGATGACCTGACGATTGCAATTTGAAGGCAGGTATTATAACCAGGTTCCAGAAAGCTCGATTAATATGCCGAGTGAATCCGGTAACTATGAAAACTTTATCTTTTTGAGCATGGAGAATCTTATCAAATGTTCATACGCGAGACCGTTTACAAAGCTTTATTTTGACTAGAACACCAAAGCCTACTAATATATCGATTCTCTCTGGATTCTAGCTGGCTCCGGCCGTGTTATTTTGGACAAAATAGCAACACCATAATCGGCGATGCCAAATGTATTAAAATACTTCATGAACTAAGAAATTGTTATCGAATGTTGCACGAGGCTCGGCATATCAAGCAGATAGGACTTTTCACGCTTTTTTTATCATAGAGAAACCTCGGTTGCAAATCATGAAGCTTATTGATCGAATTGTCACTAACGGTTGTAACCAACAGACAAACGTTTATGAAGGCCTTAACTATTGACCAGTAGACACCATGTGACTCTCCTGCATCGGACACATTATGTCTATCCCTCCGAACATGAATGCAGTAATGTGTGTATTCATGTAACCTCGCTTATATGCAACATCGGGAACGCCGCTGTCATGTTCATGTTCTAACCCAAAGCTACGTTGTAATGAGTGCATTCTTTGGTCCGCGTATTGAATGATTTGATCTGGAGTGATTTGATGTTTTAGCATTCTGTTACTATCTAGGACGGATGATTCATGAACAATTTGTAAGATTTTCTCGAATATTACAGATGATTGCTAATCAGTATCAACATTTATGTCGTTTTATTGCGTTATTGGTATGTGTCATAAACAATTTGATAGTGTGACATATGTTGTTTTGATGTGCTTACATATATGTAATAGACATAGTTTTGTCGGTATTCATATCAGTAAAATATATAGTGGAATAACTCAAGGTAATTAATACACGCGCACGTACAAGCTCTGCGTGTAACATTATGACAGCAAATCAAGCCGAATGAGAGCAAACAATGTTTCGTTTCAAATACGTTCGTATAGCGTAACATGTTAAAAATTTGCCGCATAATCGTTGAACTGCCAACCTTCGTATGCTAATGTTTCCCAGCCACCACTTTTATAGTTCATCTAGCATAAACTTTGGAGCTGAGGTTTAATAGACGCAAATATATGTGTACAGTATTGTGGGAGGTGTATCTCATTATGACGTTATTGATTTAACCCTTTATATAATTGGCGAACAAGCAGAGTAATGCAGGGAGAGGTAGATGATAAATCGTTGCACCATAATGACTGTTCGTTGGAGCCAAGGTGCTTGGTGTTGTAGTAGATCTTATACGAGTTCCGATGAATGATAAACACAGCGCAGAGTTGAAGGCGGGAAAATATTCTTATTATTGGCCCGACAAGTGTTCTCTTTGGCTTAAACATGGTAGTCTAGGTGATATGTGACGCGTTTAATGGCTGAGATTAGGCTCACACAGTAGAGTGAGCTGATGGACGGCCTGCATTAGTTGATCAACTACTTAACTAGTATGATAATTCAGGAGTTACTAAGGCTGCACAAGTTCTACTGCGCAGTCACCAGAATCTTGCATTAACACCGCTACAATCTTCTTGTGATTAGTTTATGGGTGCTTTTTAACACCCAGAATGACTCATTGACAGGTTTGTTCTTGTGGTTGAGTACCGTAACAATGAAAATTTTGCCGCATCAACTGCATCCGGTTAAAACAATACACGCACAGTAAATGTGGAGTGAGTCATGATAAGCAAATACTCAAATGTTCATTAGTATTCGTCCGCAAGAACTTTTCACAGGATGTTGACGCATTAGCAAAGTTGAGCAACAATAAGCGGACAGTGTGTTGAAGAATACACAGTAACATAAATTGCTACTTTATTAATAATATTGCCTGGTACGTCCGCCAAAAAATACATATAATAAAAGTTGTGATCTTGCATACTACAGTGGCTTTGGTATGATGTTTTCCGTTGTGTTTGGAGTTTCATATTCTTAGCTTCTGAATGAATGGATTACAGCTAATATAGGCTCTGGTTGCTGATGCTAGATGATTGTCCATCATAATTCTGATGGAGTATGATCCGATGAACTAAGAAGTTATTATCTGCCACGTAGACGTAAGATTGACCTATGACTGTGTGATTAATGCGTTTCTGTCACAACTTTGTTCAAATATTTTGTTAATATATAAGGTTCTAAGGCTTATAAAAATGTTTTTATATTTTGTAAGTTGTTGTTGGTAAGCTCAGAACAAGGGCATGGGATATGGCTTTCTATTTTCTCCATAGTACATGTACGGCCTAACTTGGCCTCAAATGCAGATATTACGATCTGGCTGGGACGCCATGATAATAGCGATGGTCAACACGGTGATTATACGTACCATGCAATTGAATATGTGCAAACTATTAAAGGCCGTTAACATGCCCATATATGTTTAGCTCTGAACACATATTGCATGCTATAAGCAGTGATCCTTCATCACGTATTGGTATGACCAGTGATCGCTACTAACTCACTAGCGTTGTGACCATTGTCTGTCGCTTTTTATGAATCAAACAGCCATGCGGCATCAGGGCACGGACGTTTCAATCGTGTACCCTCACTTAATGTGGTCAAGCATATCATCGTTAATATCACTAAGTAATGCAAGTACGTTATTTAATTTTATGCTCCAAATCTGGGCAGGAAAAACAAATACTGATGAATATCGATCGTCAATGCGTGAAGTTTCACAGTGTATTGCCATGAATCCTTTAGTGCACAATTGATGTAAATCTATAACTTGAGATTGCTTGCTCAATGGATAGCCTTTAAGCTTAAACACATTTGGTGTAGTCCTAGAGAGTTAGCCATCCGTGTCAGGAGAGTAATAAGGGCCAATTACTTTACAGAGCATTGAGAGTGGGGAACTTATTTGTCTGACTTCAGGGCGTGGGCGATTACATGCGTTTTATAAGACCAGACGGTATGCTTGTTCGCACCGGCTCGCACATCTCGATGAGAGCTTTGTAAGGCAATTAATGGGGCAGTCATTACCCACGTTGATTTTCGATGGCACTGATTATAGATGTAAAATGGTTTCGACTCTTTTACATGTAAATAAGCGTTTCTGAGATGCAGCACATGATATAATTTGATTTACGTCTATGCATGTGATGGGGTTTTAGTGCTTCTCGCTAGTCGCTCATAATTGAACTTTCATCTTGCGTTGATGTATAGCGTCCTTCTTTGTTCCGGTTTCCATTAGATTTTGGCACCATGGTCATAAATCGCTTCAGCGGTCTGTAAGCGTCCAATGCCTTCCATTATAACTGAGTTTCTTTAAGACGGTTGACGTCTTCGTCGAGCTGTATGTTTTCAAATTTGTCAAATTGGAAAACATCCTACAAAATGGCTTGTCATATATTTTGTGTCACGACTGCGCATGAACATAATATATATGGCAAATATGTTTTAACTGTAACCAAGCAATACATTGTGTCAGCCGATGAGTTTGCAATTCGAGTCTACCTAAGATCCGATTAAATCGTTAATGGCCGTGAGCGACACAAGTAAACGATGCTGATAGCCCTTTGTTATGCACTTCACCGCCTTGATGTGTATTACATCATGGCGGCTCCCTGGTGGAAGCAAGCTATTCGATATATAACAACCTCATGCGTTTATACACGCTACTGTGCTAGATCACAGGATACCAGGCATATACTTTGCCAAAACGCGAGCATTAAGAATCAGAAATTAGTGGCTCTCTAGAAGCAATGGCAAACCAACCATGTGAACGCCAGTTCAATAAAGGTCCCTTATTGACTATTCTTACGACTGCCACAGCTGCATCATCCTATCGATTTTTAAATATGCAGATATAGTAATTTTGGTTCATTGAAAAATGCTACAGTAGCAAATGTTAGAACACACTTTAACCTGAGAAATCTCTCCAGTTTTTCTTCACACGCTAAGGGGATTGAGCAGTATTCCCAATAGCTGAGACCACGCACTTATCATCAAGATATCTATATATATATAAATGGGATTAGGTCGAGGGAGCAGGTTTAAGGAAAAGGGGCGGCATTACGACGAAGGAAACGTATGTTTGTCGTACTTTTCACACAGCGGTTCATATTTTCTATCAGTTCATTGAAATGATATCTTTACCATTTATTTGACATCTATGACACTGTTTTCATGAGTTATTTCTATAAATAAAAGATATGCGCATATGATTCGACATTATTCCTTCGACTTAAATCCTTCGACCTAATACCAAATTCGTTCTACAATACATGCGGGATTACGTCAAAGTTTCGAGGATGTGATATTGGATGTTTGTTTACTGTTAAGAGGGGTAACATTTTTTTATAATCATACATTATACATCCTGGTTAGAATACAAAAAGTCCAAAATTAAACAAATTGTGTGAGAACTTTTTTTCTGGAGAACCACGCAAATAGACTAAGGTGAGATAGTTCGACTCTAACCGGTTTTTATTCATGCAAAATATAATATTCGTAAATTCACGCAGCATGGAATCTACTCAGAAAAATGATGTGCATCTACTTGATAGAGCGTCGTCAATCCTATATATATATATATTGGTCTACAGAAGGGCATTAGAACCTCCCAGAAAACCTAATACAAGACAAATGCTCAAAGTAGACCATTATATTTTATCGTAGGTTGAAATGTATAAGACGGGTAAGCAACTTTTAAATTAACTTAATCGAGGGTTTTAGAGCTTACTTTACCAGACATTAAAAACCTCGAAGCTATATGTGTCCGATATGGCAAGGGAAAAGTTGAGAGAAAATCCGGTGAGAAACGACCCAGTGAGTGCTCGCAGCCCGGGCTTGCTGCAGATTGCATGCTGTGACCCCGATCAGCTGATAGAAGCAATAAGGCGATGTGTAGTTACGATTTGGTGTGATTGATCAGATTGATTTAGGGTTTATAATGTTCTTGTTATAGTGCTTATTTGTCAAACAAAACGGAATTGATTGTACTGCGCATGTATATTATGAAAATATTTTTAAATAGATTATCCACCCCCAAACTCCAGGTTAAGCTGTCACTCGCTGTTAAGTTTCTGGTAGACTGGACTATAGAGAGGACTTAGTAAACTTAAGCTTGCTTACATCGAATGCACGGTTAGCTAAAAGAGGCTGTTTTCGAGCCATATTGATTGACATTTATAGTTTTATGGATGTAGTTGGGGTTAGTGGAAAGGGCAATATAGCATGTTGAGTAAGTTTAAAACTCAACTGTATTGATGTACATGCTCCAAAAAAAGCTATACCTCTAGTATGTTTTCACAAATTTTGAATTAATTTCCCATAAATACACCATTAAAGGCCAACATATTATAATGAACTGCTCAATATGCTGCTAATCTGTGATTATTTAGATAAAGTCGTAAACAATTTGGTTCTAAACTCTTTTATTTATAGGGCATATATTTTGATGATGCAAAATTAAAGTGAAAGGCAAAACAACAAGAAGTTATTTCCAGATGTTTTAATATTGCAGCAACAGATACAAGATACAAGCATTTTTACAGTGTAAGTGCCAGCAGTTTGGGAGAACTGGTCCTGTGTTAAAAATTCTATTTTAAGGTTTTCCACAAAGGATCCTAGCAGTGGCTGCAATAACAAGCTCATTTTGTCCTGTAACATTCACAAATATCTAATTTATTTCACAACATTGAAGTACAGATTAAACCAAAGGAAGCTGAAAACTTCACATTCCTCTAAACATAATATCAAGGGATATAGGTCAGCTGTATATTAAACAGCATAATGTGTGCTATAGATTATAATATGTCCCACATTTGTTCAAAACAAGGTACCCCTGTCTTATTGTACGCTAATAAAATACTGCAACTGATTTAACACAGCATGTCTGTGTTATTGAGACTGTAAGCACTGGAACCAAGCCAAATTAGATCTACAATTTACATACATAGACAATGATCCAGCCATGCAGTCATTGAATGGATGATCACTAAAGTTGCTTCAAACGATGTCCTAATGCCCAAGGCTGGAAAATTAACCTATAGCTTCAATATAGACTAAATACACAATATGAAATGTATAGAAAATCAAGCCCATGCAGACTGTAAAAGATTATTTGTGTTTTTTGATTAACCATATGATTTTCATCGTGGCAGGTGGGAACTTCTGTCTTCTCATTGTACGACTGTTTATTTCTGTCTCCACCCTGAAGCACAAAATAGGATCAAATATCGACATAATATGTAGGAATAATGGATATGTTGGCATGAGAGGTGAGAAGGAAGTATCAATTAATGGATAGAACTTAACATCCAATCATATATTATCTGCTCAGTAATTGATAGTCAGGCATTAAAGGGCAAATAAGTTAATGGTGTCTGACCAGATGTTTTAGACAATGGTAATGAGGAAAGTTCTCAAAGTAAATACACCATATTATAATGGACTTGAGTAGCCGTACACCATATATCAATACACTGGAGTAGCAATACACCATAGTACAATAGACAGGAGCTGCGTTACACCATATTTCATTGGACTGAAGTAGCCATACACCATATATCAATAGTCTGGACTAGTCAGGTATGGCTGGAACAGCTATACACCAAATATCAATGAACTGGAGTAGCCATACACCATATTTCAATTTAATGGTTTAGCCATACACCATATTTCAATTGTCTGGAGTAGGTCAAGGTTCATAATCAGATAGACTTGAGTAGCTGTACACCAGGTTTCAATGGAATGGACTAGTCATACACCATATATCAATAGCCTGGAGTGGCCAGGGTTCACATTTAAATGGACTGGAGCTGCCGAATATCATATATCCATGGACTGAAGTAGCCGTACATCATATATCAATAACCTGGAGTAGACAGGGTTCACATTTAAATGGACTGGAACAGGCGTACATTATATTGCAATGGACTGGAGTAACCATACTTCATATTTCGTTGAACTGGAGTAGCCGTACAATATATTTCGATGGACTGGAGTACTTCTGAATGGACTTGAGCAACCATGCACCATATTTCAATGGACTTATGTAGACGTAGCAGCTATTCACCATATTTCAATGGACTTTAGTAGCTGTGCACCATATTTTAATGGACTGGAGTAACTGCAGGCCATGTTTCAGTGGACTTAAGTAGTCCGGGTCCATAATTAGATCGACTTGAGTAGCCATTCGTCACGTTTCAATGGAATGGATTAGCTGTACACCATACTACAATGGATTCGAGTAGTTGTCCCCCATATATAAATGGACTGGAGAAGTCAGGGTTCATATTTCAATGGACTTGAGTAGCCGTGCACTATATTTTGATGGACTGGAGCAGCAATGCATCACATTTTAACGAACTGGGGTAGCCTTAAACTTTATTTCAATGGAAGTAACCGTACATCTTATCGTAATGAACTGGAGTGGCTTTAAACCCTATATCAACAGACTGGAATCATTGGTGTTTATTTTTCAATGACTGGAGTAGCTGTACACCATATTTATTAAGTCCTGAAATGAACAATCACCATCAGAGGGTTTATGTATGATATGAGGCTGTTAACTTGCTTTATAAGAAAACAGTGCTTTAGAAGTTTTTTTCTCTACAGCTTACATGGAAAATAATGGTTTGATCAGTTTTGTATCTAATAGACCATCTAGATTTATTATGGTTTGCAAGGAGCCACGAATGTAGGCAGGGTACATGTGTAATGTGGAAAGAGTAGGAAATGTACTGTGTACTATATGTAGTATTAAGTCATGAAGGGCTTCATTTTATATTACTAGTTGCCATCAACAACAGAGAGGTCCATGTCTAATTTGTAAAGCTCATTTACTTTCTTTTTTGAAAGTTTTTCTCAATTAATTTAGGGATCAAAGGTCATTAAGGGATGATTATATATGTCTGTTTTACCATCAACATCAGAGGGGTCCATATATATTATGGAAAAGCAAGCTTTCTTTATAAACAAGCATGCCATCAACAGGTATTCTCTGTTGGGTTACCTTAGTGATTTACATGTGCTATTTTTCTCAAATAGCATATGAGTAAAAAATCGTAATGGGCATTTTGTTTAGATGGTAGGGTAACATGAACATCATATGGGTTCATGTGTTATTTGGGACAGCTAGCTCGCTTATTAATGATACATGCCATCAAAATCAAAAACAAATTTCTCCATTAGGTAAGCATCAATATTCAAGTATTACTCAAATAACTCAGGGGCAAAGGTAGTAATGAGCTATTTTTGTTTTGCAAAGAGCCATCAACATCATAGGGGTCCATGTATTATTTTGGGCAGCTAGCTTGGCTTATAAGGAAAGGTGCTATCAACAGTTATGGTCTATTGGATTTTGACAGTTGTATCCTATTAACTTAGGGGTAAAAGGTCATAAGGGTCATATATTTCATTGTGGGAACCATCAACATCAGAGGAATCCAAGTAAACTTAAGGGATTAATAAGAAATGTGTAATCAAAGGTTTACCGGCTGAAGAATGGATACAGGCTGAAGCAGAGGTATATAATAGGCTCTGCCGACCAGAAAAGCTAATAAAAAGAGTGGTCATGCAATTATTTTCATTGTTTTATCAGACTTATACATTTTGAGTACCGAAAAGGGTGTTCCATAATTTTCGGGTATTCGTGGCACGTAAAAAAACCAACCATTTTGGCACATAACAATAAACCACCATTTTTATTATCAAATAAAACGTTATTCTCGACAAGCAACGCAACTTCGTCTGAAAACACATGAGGAACTTTACGAATCATCCGACCTGCCTAAGTATTTCGGTTTGTCCAGACGAATATATATCTGTCTACAGCTCAGTGGAAGACGTCGAAACCGAATAAATTTTTTTATTCCCATTATCGAATTTTACATTGAAAGGATATATTTAGGAAGGAAGTAATTCTTAGCAATACACCAGAAAGGTCGTCAGTCCAATATATTGAATTTTCTAAACGCCCTTAACTAATTCCTTCCGCGATGCTTGAGCAAAATTCTTGCAATGGATTTAAGTGAATGCAGATAATGTACAATGTAACATCACGTTTAAATAAAAAAAATGCACAATACAGCACTCAAAAAGCACTCACGTGGTATGCCAAGATGTGACTGTGTTCCAATTATATATATATATATATATATAATATAATATATATAGATATATATAGAGATATATATATATATATAACATCAATTTATATATGTTGTATAAAAAATATATACAAAAATATAAATAGAAAAATCACTCACGTGGTATGCCAAGATGTGACTATATATATATATATATATATATATATATATATATATATATATATATATATATATATATATATATATATCTATATATATATATATATATATATATATATATATATATATATATATATCTATATATATATATATATATATATATATATATATATATATATATATATATATGTATGGGCCGATTCTGGGCCTCGCATACACATGATAGACTATGTAATCTGATACTATTTTCATGTAACGATTAACTATTAGCCGCAGATCGGGGTTGTTTCTAAGCAGCTTCTGCCATTGCACAAGTCATTAAAAGATAAACCCAATAATCGGCATGTTATAATATTTAGTACATAGATACAACACTCTCAATATTTATTGCCACATAATATTTCTTGGAGACTGATGTAGACACATGCCGTCCCGTGTATTAACGTGAATCGCTATCTTGCAATTTAAGGTGCTGCGAAGAAATGGCAAGGCCTCTGCTCTTATTGCTAATGATGCGTGCAAACCATTTGAACTGTAATATTACTGTAACTGAAAACAACTGCTTGTCACACTCAATAGATAGATATAACACCTGCATGCTACAGCCTGGTGATTCCTGCAAAGGTGCTAATTTGTCGAGAATTCCTCTACTGATCAACAAGCAAACAATTAATCCTTGATGAACCCTTCAATATATCGTATAATCAAAGATGACTTCTTTAGAAACTTAAGGAAGTTATAATGGTTTAAAACGTTGCTAACACATTGGTTTGCATCTATTCGAGTTAGGTCCAACGTTTGCAGCACAATAGACGAGTTGGCAGCTGTCTATGAAGAGAATGATGCATTCCCGTTGCTGCTGCTGCTATGATAGACGCAGCCGCCACCCTGGGGCGTTATCTGTGAATGTGATTAATTGGAGCTCTTCACAAAAAAAGGGGGCAGTGTCGAGAGGTAAGCAGCACCTTTGAATGATGATTGAAATCATTTATGCGAGTAGAGTAGCGATAATACGAAGTAATAGGTAAATGCACGGGCATATAGCTGCGTCACATTTGAGCATCATTTACTTATGGTGAATAAAGGTCAACTTAATGATTTACTTGCTGTTATAGAGTTGCCATACGTAGCACTGCAATGCAATTATGCCATTATTTATTATCATGAAGCACTTGTTACTACATGTATACAAGCAGCGCAAAAAACAATTTCTTCTGCAAGACAAAAGTCAAAGGCAGGTTTAAAAAACCCTAGTCAATCCTTTTCGTTTATGGGTCAACATCAGAAGGCCAATTGTGGGTTGGGTGAAGGAGATAATGATAGAGACCAAACACGAATATAAACGTATTTCGAGATTGGTTGCCAGAAATCAGGACAAGATGTCGGTAGAACGCATGGCGGAATCTTTAACAACCTGAGGTTAAGAAAAGAAGTAGTAGGTCAAATGAGGTGCCAGCAGCTGTAGATAATGTGAGAAGTGAGATTGGTATTCGTGAATTGTTCTCTACCAAATACAAAGAATTGTATAGGAGTGTGTCGCATAATGTTGATGATTATGATCGCTTAAAAGTGCATATGAATGACCAAGATAACAAAGATGCAATTCAGGCAAATGCGAATCTGATCATTGTGTTTCAGTTAGTGACGTCATGGCTGGTGTGGTGAAAATTGAGGCCCGTTAGGCTGACATTAATGAAAACGCGTTAATTCGGACCATATTATAAATGGCACTCGTAAATTGTTCAATTTAATGATTGTGCATACATTTACTCCATTTGAAATGACTAGATCGGTGATTGTTCCATTACTGTAAAACAATAAGAAATCAAGTGACAGCAATAACTATGATCGATAGCGCCGAGTAGCGCTGTAGGCAAGGTTTTCGATAACGTTGTTTTGTCAAAGTTCACTAATGTTATCAACACTTCCAGTCTGGTTTTAACCAGACCATTTAACTTTCAGTGTACTTATGTGGTTCCAGAAGTAATTGATTTTTATGTCAATCAAAAATAGCCACGTTATGTTATGATGCTAGACGCATCAAAGGCATTTGATAAGGAAAATTATGTTAAATTGTTTCAATTATTGATACGAAGAGGCTTTTGTCCAACTATTGTAAAGTTGCTCCTATATATCATTTCAACCAATCATTATATGGGACTCTGATGTGCCTGAGGCATTCCATCGCAGTAATGGCATAAAGCAGGGCGGGGTGTTATCTGCGATTCTTTTCTGTATACATACCTACCTTCAAGTAACTACGTCTCATTTGCACTCAACAGTAAACATACTATTTTCCCAGCTTAGCTTTGAGTCGGCGACATGGGAGCCTCAACTATTAATATCGTTATACGCACTGAAAAATATCATGGCTATTCGATGAATGTTTTTGATCGTGTGACAACTCTTTTGGAATATAAAGGTTTTGTCCTGTGTAACTACTATGGAGAAGGTAATCCTAAAGCTATTCCATCCGGATGTGACAAGTTGACTTTGAATAGTTTACAAATAGATTCGTCGGCTAATGCTGTTTGCAAATATTACAACTCATTAGTGTATATTCGGCCGCTAGCTTCATGAAAACGTGATACCTACTCAAGTGTGCTTTTTGTATGACAGCCATGTAATAGATGACCGGTAATTTTATCAAAGTGTTTGTATACGCCCTTCCAAACCCTTAAGGCGTGTGTAGAAATGGTTTATTATGAAGATGCTTTTGTTTTCTTTTGGGAAGCTTTGATGAACTAACAGTCGTGAATGGGGCATAATGATCGCAGCTGCTTCACCTAAACACATTTGTTAGCGCTAGAAGGGCTTTGGTTCCTGCTGCTCGACAGTTTGCTCGTCTTGGCACCTAGACTCATGCTCTTTGTAAATCAGAGACTACATCTAGATACACCAGCATGGTGGATAAATCGTTGGTCGATTGTCAAATAAACGATAAAAGCTCGAACCCATCAATTGTTGGGTCGCGGGTGGGTGGTGATTTCCAGCAGAATTCCGTGAATTGGCTTTCCTTCGATGTTTTGTTTTCCAATATGCGCAGTTTTTCGATAAATGAAAGTGCAACCTGATGTTGATCTTCGTGAAAGTTGTCATGCAGTTCTAGTCAGTATTAGTGGCACTACGCCGTGGAAACCGGTTGATGTTAGTATAGAAGGTCATGTAATCTAAGCACCTTGTCCACCGCAAGAGTTATATAGGTTAGTTTATGGTTCGAGGCTGAAGAAGCAAAGATCTTGCTATCATAAGATACCCGACCAGCGCACAACCTGGTTTCGTGGAAGCTAAAATGTAAACAAAAGCGCGTGGCTCAATGCTAAAATATCGATCGGCGATGGTATGTACGGAAAACTACCACTGTATTTCTAAAATATACAGACTTTTTGATAGAGCCAATACATAAGAACAAAAGGACACATTTTTATCAATTGTGGCGATTTATTCGCTACAATATTTTTTTATGAACGTTTGAGCGAAGTCGCATATATCGCATGTGTCTACCCCAGGCATAGCCCCCATCGGACGGTGGTATGCATATATACTCAGACGTCCTGTAAGACTGTCCTTCCCTGTTTAAGTCCTGTTCGGTCGTCTAGTCTACCCCTATATCTGATCTGAATCAACAAACTGCATTGTCGGTTGATGGGATGCCGTGTGTATTATGTAGTACTGTTAAATGTATTCTTGGTTATTTCTAATAACAATATAATAATGGATTATCTCGTATATATATATATATATATATATATATATATATATATATATATATATATATATATATATATATATATATATATATATATATATATATATATATATATATATATATATAATCAATCTCAGTCTTGATAGCTTACTCAGTCCGACCACAACTGAAATGAGATCATCAGCATAATTTAGAAGATTTAAAACAATCATACGGAAACTACAGTTTTTTTAATTCGTCCATACAAAAAATCAGCCAGACATAGTTCTGGCCCTTCATACACACACCTAATGTCAATACCATGCAATCAAATATTCTAACAATATATCCAGGGACACCTTTGATCAACAAGCTTCCCCCACCACCACCATCTAAGGTGCAGTAGTCCTATATACTGGTACGGAATTATGATAGAATAGTTCTTGTACGCCTGCCATAGAGGGCTTTCAAAGAGTTAAATAAACATCACTGTTTGATTTTACAGAAATCTACACATACAACAGCATTTAACACAAATAAGAGTACAAATCTTCATGTGTTAAATAATTTCAATATCTAACGATTTTTTCCTTCATTATGGTCCCTTAACTTACGGCTGCTCTAATGGGACTCTTTAGCAAGAATGGCTTCAACCCTGGCTTTCACTTGCTTACAATATAATGCATCTACTATTGATTTACTTGGGACAACGAGCCCTTCCTTTGCACTTTGGTTTTTCTTCAAGTGAACTCAATCATATTCATGGTATATTATTGACTACAGAAATTTTGTTTCTGCATTTTGCACACAACTTTTCTATTAATTTCATTGTAATATAGCCAGGAACATATGCTAGAATATTCAATTGCTGGTTGGAAAGGTCTTTGTCAATTCAAACAGTTAATTGCAGCGCAGAAATGCCCATTTATGTTTGACTTACAGTCAGACATACTCGCAAGACATAATGAAGTTGGTTGGCTGCTGCGCGTCGAGTAGCTTCAGCAAAAGTAGAGGGCGCTAACAAAAGTAAAGGGCGCTGCCGCGAATTGCCGAGTCGGGTATCTTATTATAACAAGATCTTTGGTAGAAGATCCATGAATATAAAACAGGTCATCGCTATGAACCCTACAGCGATTAGTGTGCTGAACGATGCAACCCTGATTAACACCTGCTTCAAAGTGATAATGCAAGGCCATCGATATGGTGCTTCCGGAAAAGCAATATGTTTGCAGTAGCTGTAATGATACGTATTACGTGTTCTCACTCAATAAACATCAAGAAAGCTTGTGACTATCCTCACCATCCTCAACAAGTTGGGATTTGTGTATAGCTTTAATGTTCGAAAATATAAACCTTATATGTGAATGTATTCTTCTGGTGGTCCGGGTAGTAAAACATGCTCATTGTATCCTCATGCATGTCGACTAATAGGGGGCAACCTATTGGCCGCGGATTTGCGACTCGTGCCTATGGAAGACGGAATCCTGGCGGCTTGGTTGAGTGGTCTGTGCGAGTGCTATATCTGCAGCACACCACCTTGGCCCGGATTTCACCCAGAAAAGAGCCTAGAATTTCCTAGTTCAGTCAATCGGCTGGTGGTGACTTGCCTTGTATCAAGAAATAACCAATCCAAACGATCCGACACACCAGTGACATCCCGTTTCATGAGGCACGCAAGCTAGTGGAGGCACAACAGGGCACCAAGTCCTCTAATGCTAGTGATGTCAATAAGGCCAGGCCGACAAAGCGTGTCTTAATAACAGCGCCCAAACAAAGAGGGTGGCCACTGATGTGCCATAACCCAGTATCACTGATACCATTGCCAAGAAGGACATATTGACTCAATCAGGCCCTCCAGAGAATCCAACCATCAATAAATGAATTAAATCATTAAGACCTCCGAAAGGAATCTGAGGATATTGTTAACCATCTATAACATGAACCTATTCTTCTGGACACGCCTCTTTAAGCTATTGCCATTAAATCTACCCCACACAAAGCCCTCACTTTGCGCTCTCTGTACCTACCCCCAAGCTACCAGATTTTACAGAGAGACATTGAGCATTGGCTCATTCAACAGTGATTTGTGGGGATGTGAGGACACCAACGACAGTGGCCACAGGATTGAAGATTTCATCAAACAAAAGAGTTTGAGCATGTTAGATAATAAATCATAACGTACCTTCGTACGTGAAGCCGATCTTTCTCTGCCACTGACCTTAGCCTGTGCTCACCATCCTTTGTGATGAAATTCCATTGGGAAGTTGGTCGGGAGCAGTGTGGAAGTGACCTCTTCTCTATACTTTTTGACATTAACAGGTTTATGCCCGCTGAGCGGGAAGCCAAATGGAAGCTGCATAAGACCAACTGGCCGAATTATGTATACATGGGCAGGAAAAAGAATCAACAAAGGTAATATTTTTGAGGATGGGTGTCCTATTTTACAAACTCAATTATTGATAAAACCACACACAATATACCTAAACCTTTGACAGGTTCTAAAGCTTTTCCGAAGCATGCCCAGACGCCGTCAAAGAGCACAAACGGGCAGTGTGCAAGCTCAAAAACCGACTCCCTGAGGCAAATAAAAAACCGGTACAAAGCTACCCAAACCAAAGCTTTACGCGTCATTTAAGCCAGCAAGCGCAATTCTTGTCACAACTTTGTTTCCAAATTGAACAACAAGATTTTCACAAAAAAGCATAGGACATAGTTCGTAAGATAAAGGAAAAGGCAAATTTCCGCATTTTGTCATGTCTGTGACGGTTCCAAAGCCTCTATTTTGAAGGAAATAATTCTGCCAAAACCAGGGTAACAAATTAAAAAGTTGCAACATCATCCGGAACGAAACATTCCTAAATGTTAATCGAACAACAATGCTAATTATAATTCTCTTTATAAACTTTTTCAATTGAGAGATTCTATACATAAATCGAATGACACAGCCAGTGGGTCCGATGATGTACGCTATCAATTTCTAAATCGCCTCCAAGAGGAATTCCATTAAGTACTTTTATACATTTTTAACGGAATGTTTGAATCTGGAACATACCCAGATGGTTAGAGAGCGGCTATCGTTGGCCTGATACCCAAGCTAGGTAAGAATAACACCAATCCTACGAACTATCGTCCTCTTGCCTTAACGAGCTGCATTTGTAAAACTATTGGGCGAATGATCAACACCCGCCTGGTATGGTTTCAAGGTACCAGAGTGATTTCCGTCACACATGCACCACGACGGATCACCTGGTCAGTCTAGAATGTTTTATACGTGACGGCTTGTAAGTGGGGAACATGTGCTGTAGATCAGAAATGGAGAAGGCATGGAAACATGGAATCCTATCGCCTGTGCCTATATGCCTGTATTTATTCAAAAAGTTTTAGAAAGCCAAATTTTTAAAGTCCTCGATGACACCACCCTAGTGATGATCAGCAGATGGGTGTCTCGCAGGGAAGTATTTTGTCTGTTACTCATTTTAATGTACTCTTTTTATTGTTAAATTAATAGTATTATAAATGTCGTCGAGCCATGTGTGGAACTTTCACTTATGTAGATGATTTAAACACAGAAATATTAACACTATTGAGACGTAGCTCCACTTTAGCCTTAATAGCATTACAAAATGGGCGGATAAAAAGGGTTTCAATTTTCGAAATCATTTCTGCAACAAGAGTAATTTTTATACGGACCCAGTCCTCACCCTTGACAGCTGTTATGCACTAAACGTCGAAGGTGACCAAAAATACAAATTTATATCGAATGAAGCTACACGGCATAATACCGGGGGATGCAAAGTGATCGACGTAAAACGCGTTGTTGTCTAAATTGGGATATGCTAGAAGACGATGAGATGACGATGTATGTTATGCATATTGAGCAAGTGCACTTAATGCAAAACAAAAGGTGTGGTAATAAAGCAAATCACTCCATTTGCAAATGCAGTTTTGCCTCGATGCTCACACTATGCAGCACAAATGATGACATCAATATTTGGTGAGAGCAGTCTTTAGAAAGTAGGGGTCGATATGCGATGTTATTAGGCGCGCACCTAATTGCACAGTGGGATACTGTAATAAGCTTAAACACTTCTTATTCTTGCCAGGAAGCAGTCAATACTTTTCATGCAAGTAAATTACTTGATCATTATGTGATGTGGTTATATATTCATATTGAACCCATGTTACCAAGATCGACAGCCAGATATACTTATTTGCGGCTTGAAAGCAAGCTAGTTACATAGCCATCTCCCACCAGTCGGGAAATAAGTAGACTAACAGAATAATATTTGTTAATAAATGCCAAATTTGACCGTATGCAAAGCATATTCTGATGTTGTAGGACAATAGGCAAACCCACGTTTTACATACTTGCCCGTGCCTACTTCTGATAGCCTTGATTTTTTGTGGCATGGAACTTAAAAATTATTCATACATACATGGTATATGAGTTTACAGGTACTGCACCTTAGATGTTGGTTGAGTCAGTATTTATGCCCTGATATAAGTGGAAAGCCATCGTTTTACAACAAATTCACGCGGTGCACCTTTCATCTGCCAAGGGGGTATCAATAAGGGATAGCTTGCCAATGTTGCACTACTTACCTTTGGGTCATTCTTGCTTTTAACATCAAATATATTGCATACATATGGATTTCTTTGGTGTCCAAGTAGAACTCATGTTCTTCAATAGAGTGCACATGTACATTTCGGTTTAATACGTACAGCATTATAAAAACTATATCTGTCGGTGTGAGCCTAGAACTACCAGCAGTTTCCCTTTAGCACCATTTGGTCGTATATCTTTCATCGTTGCTGGGGCCCCTCACTCAACAAACGGTTATGCTGGCAGTTGAAGAGCACCTGTTTGCGTTATTGCCCTATCTGATGTTAGCGCATAACATGACCGATACACTCAGTACTGTGTTAGCCTAGCATATCGTTATCAGTTTTGACAAGTCATATGTCAGACTGAATGCACTACTGGCAAGCAAGAACTGAAACCGTTATTTGTGGCAAGCTGATCGAAAAACAACATTTGGAGCAATGTGAGCATTCGTTATACAAGAGGTTATATATATATATATATATATATATATATATATATATATATATATATATATATATATATATATATATATATATATATATATATATATATATATATATATATATATATATATATATATATATATATATATATATATATATATATATATATACAGGACTTTATCCTAATCCTTCTGTACCTGTTGCGGAGATGATAATGCTCCCACTACATAGCCCATTTTAGATAATCAACCGAATTCATTATGTTTTTGTTCTCGCCTCGACTGGAATGATACGTAGACAGCTATCGGCATATCATTTTTCCGATCGCTATTTATGCACATTAAGAGAAGAGTGGAGTGGATCCAAGGAGACGCTCTTGCTGAATGCCACTAATTACGTTTCTGCCTTCCGATTCGATTCATTTCACGTACAATGCGCTAATGATGCTGTGGAGTATTATGTACATCTTCGGACATATTTGCTGCATGGTGTTGGGTTACTTAAGAGGCACTGTTTTACGTACTAACGAGTGCCTATTATTGCTACAATGCGATTACTAGACTTCGTAACTTGTCCCTATTGTGCAACAAATTCTTATCCGCTTGCTGAAATGACAACCTTACACGTAGATTTCTAACCTCATGCATATGCGGCTGAAACTTTCGGTTGATGGAATCTGGCAAGAAGGGTTTTCTTTGTAATATATTGCCAGTATGTTTGCGTAGGCACTATATATATCCTAACTGGAACGAAGTACTATTTATCGAGGTAAGTACAAATTGCCGAAATCGATGTTACACTTCCGTCATTATCTGCTAAGATATCTTCGGAATTACAATGTTTTAGGTTACCTAAATCATGTTTGGAAAACATAACAAGCCTATTCAAATAAGGGTTATTAACGGGATGGATCATTTAAAATGAAAACGAAGTAGACGTCAAACGCCTCATTTCTGCCGCGGGTCTTTCCTCCATTGTAAATAATTCGTGTAATATAGACCATAAAACAATAGGACGGTAGGCTATTGCCTGAGTGTTGGCAAAGTCGATGCATAAACATATATATGTAGCTTCC